>CM018035.1:26557306-26712306 GCA_008638375.1 Nyssa sinensis
ATTAGATAACTTGTAGACGAAGGTGTCATTTCTATACAATATGTCCCCATTGAACATTAACTAGCAAACATTTTCACCAAGCCTCTAGATAGCCTTATATTTGAGTACCTTATGAAATTTATAGGTGTGTGTTCCATTGAGTGAGTGTTCATAATTTCCATAACCTAGGTTGGTCTTCATGATTCCATCTTCTCCTAGGTTTACGATTTTTTTCTTTGGATTTCTTATCCTTTCTTTTTAGTTAGGTTCATTCCCTTGCTTTCACTAAAACAAAAATCCAAAAAGATTTTTTTTTATTGACTTGCCTAGTCTTAATCCTTTGTTTTGAAAGAAAAATGATTTTTGATGCATGTTAAGTTCTTGAGACTATGAATAGTGTTCTATATTTGATTTTTATTTCTCATATAGGTCTTGGTTTCTTAATTGCGTACAATCTCTCTACTTACTCATGATCTCATTGTCTTATTCTTGCACAATTCATTTATGAGATTGACTTGTTGATTGGTTAGATCAAATGGTTTGATGTTTATCCTTCTATAAGTCTATGGCTAGAAAGATTGACTTAGGTTAAATTCAAAAAGACCTAAAAGAAAAGTGACTCTCAAAAGAAAATGTGAAAATTTCATTAGAGATGAAGGAAAGGGCTACCTTTGGGTTAGTGTGTATACAAGCATTAAATGTCATTTGAAAAGAACTGTCTACTCAATGGTGTGAAAATTTCCTTGTAAAAGTGAGAATTTTTTAAAATTCAAAGTTTGCTTGTGAGTAATTGTTGAGGTGGAGTTCTTGGTTGGAATTGTATCAAAATTCCTTGAGTTAATTCACTATAGTTGTTTTGCTTATTGTAGGCTAAATCATTCAACTTCGTATTGAAAACTTTGAAATGAGAATATTTCATGGATGAACAGAATCCATGTGAAAATGTGTAGAGGGTGAGTTTGAATGTAATCAAGTGCTCTAGGGCTAAATGTTAAATTCATGTTAAATTTAGAACATTTTGTATCTCCTCTAATGCACTTAAAATGTTTCTCATAAATTTGATTTCAATTAAAAAATTTGGGATTTCATTTTGCCATGTGATTTTAGACTTCTCTTTGTCTATTTTTTGTTGAAAATTCCTGTATTTTTGAGTTGGTAGGGTTAGAACAAGTACATGGCACTCTATTATGAAAATGGAGCGACACTTTCTTTGAATGAAACCATTTTCATTCGAATGAAATAACATTTAAAATAGGCTGGAAGAATGCCACGTTCGAACGAAATCCCCTTCGTTCGAACGAAGGCCTTTTCATTTGAACAAACCCCTAAACTGTTAAAAGTCATGAATCCATTTTGGTTTCTTCAAATTTCTATAGCATTTCATTTAGATTCTCTTAGTATCCCCTATTTTCTACCTTATATATATATATATCATATTCGAGAGTTTAGATTTTCACATTTCACTCCAGTTATCGTGATCTACATAGCATGAGCTACGATTTAACTGATCGTTTTCAATTTTCATCCGTTCGTTGAGTCGGTAAGTCCATTTGTCCATTTTCAATCCTTTACTTTGTTTTGAGTTTGATCTAGATCTTAGGAGTAGTTGTAGACTACTAGATCAGTACACTTTGATGTAGAGCTATACTAGGTACTTTTTGTTGATATTTCCTTAATATTTCTTTATCATGTTATTTAGGAGTGTGCCCATATCAGCGAATCTCTTTCCATATGATATCCAGCTAGGTCCTAGGCCTATCGTTATTGATCTTCACTCCACTCAAATTGCTAGGACCCGGGTTCTAGTGTTTGATCGCGTCTCTTTTTGATTAAGTAGGCCACAATACCAGACCAGATACGTGATACGATGACGTCTTACATCTTCGACTCGAAAGGGTGGCTACTATTTCTCTCTATCGATAGTCCAATCAATGAGCCTGTGGTTCAAGAGTTTTACTTGAACCACAGTTCTTGTATAGCCTAAGGCTCCTATTCTGTATATGTTTGAGGTGTTTGTTTTTCTTTCTCTTTTACTCTTATCACTAAGACATTAGGCATTAGGAGGGAGGCTCAACCTACTTATCCTTTTGGCACCTGGGTAGATGGTCTTATTATTGAGCTCATTGCTGCTACTCTTTGGGTTGATAGGTCGTCGATCTTCTTTACAAATTAGGCCAAACTAGAGTAGGGTTGTCTTCATGAGGACTATATGTTTCTTAACCCCGATAGTCTGTAGTTTATTGTAGCTAGTCAACCACACAAACCTGCTAACATTCTCTCATAACCACATACTGTATGCCATAGGTGCTACATTTCTCTTGATGTTGTTTCTCACATCCTGGGAGTTATAGATTCCTCTACCTTTGGCCGTCAGAAGGCTATCCTTCCATTCGATAGCCTTATCACTCAGATATGTAGTGTGTTCCATTCTTCCCTTCTGATACCGTTGCCCTTTAGCTTGGCCCCTTCATTAGTAGTCCTTATCCTAGTCTTAGGCCCATGTTATTGATAATCCTGAGAGTGAGAGTGATGACGGTGAGGAGGATGAGCAACAGCAGGCAAAACTAGAGGAGTAGATACGTGTAGATGACTATCTTGTCGATCAGATTCCTCCACAACATCACTTCCCTCCAGAAGACTGCAAAAGCATTTTCATTAACTATAGGCTAGCCTCTAACTCGTGCTTACCTGGATGAGTTCTATAGTAGGACTCGTGCTGATCTCGATGAGCACTACACTAGGATTCGAGCCAACTTTTTTCTGTCGATGATGGAGGAGATGACCCACCAGTGGACAGAGCTCTAACATCTATCTAAGACCGTTGGCCACTTTTTTCCTCCTCCACCGCCTTCCGATGCTGATTAGTAATCTAGTTCATATTTCTTCTTATGAGTGATGAGTGATCTTTTGTAGTGAGGTTTATCTGTATTTTTTGCTCATCAACTACATTGTTTGACAACTTTTACATTTTGGATTATATTATTTATATTTCTTTTGTAGTTGATAGATGATAGACACTAGATATTTTGTTCCATTTTAGATTATATATTTTACGAATCTTCTTATGTTTATCTCTTTCTTTAGCTGTCAAAATATTTCATATCTCTATATGCATTTATGTTGTTCTGCTATATTGTCTCTCTCTTGTGTTCTTATTATTCTTCATTATTTATGCTCTATTTGTCATTTTGTGATAAAAAGCGGAAGTAGTTGTAATGACTCGGAAAGGAAAAGTGCCAAAGGGCAATTTGATAATTTTTTAATCAGGATCAATATTAGATAATGAATTAATTAAAGATATGATAGAAAAATTATGAAATTAGTTAATAATTCATCAGTGTGATGGAATGAGGCTAAATGATGGTTTTTACTGATATATCCGGGACTGGTGTGGGCCGTAGGGCCGCGTAGTTAATTACAAGACGTAGATAAATACAAAAATTCAAATAGTATAATTTGGAGAAACAAACAACATATTTAGAATCAGAATATCAAAATTAGCTACGATGCCAAATTTGGTGCAATTCTGATAGTTGATTTACGAGTGTGTGAGTGCACACGTTTGTCCAACTAACCACATGGCGCTTTAGGAATTGTGCAAAGCTTCTTAAAGAAACTTGGGAGATATTTTAGTAGAGAGGCATGTGTCAAGATGAGGGTGTTAGAGAGGAAAGTGCTATGGTGTGGAGGAGTGCATGGTCAGGGAACATAATGGACCTTAATGGAATATGTCACCTTTTTTTCTCTCTTCTTTTTTCCCTCCCATTCCATCAGACCTCCCACCTCTCTCCCTCACGCAATCTCTCCCTCTCTCTTATTTTTGTCTTTTTCCCTCCATAGTCGGCCATGGTGTGGTTATAAGTATGTGTGTGTGTGGCATACATAAGAGTGGGAAAGGTGGACTGTGAGTGTGTGTTACATAGTGTGTGTGTGTGTGTGAAACACACACTAGAGAACTGAAAACCCAGAAGAAAGGAACTAGGAAAGGAAAGAAAAGAAAGAAGATGAAAAGGGAAAAGAAAGAGGAAAAAAATGAAGGAAAATAGAAGTAAAGGGACAATAATGAGCTGAGCCTACTCATAGTAGCCATGGGAAAAGCTCAAAGCTTTCTCTCGCCTCTCTCTTTCTAGAAACCATGGAGCAATAGACAGAGGCAAGATATTCTTAACCTGTCATTTAGTTCAGAATGAAAATCTCAACTTGTGTGTCTATGGATCATTATATGTGTTCATCATTATGTGTATGTATATGAATGTATATATATATATATTTATATGTGTGTGTCTATACATATATATATATATATATAAGCCTGATTGGGGGTACCTGAGCATGGGCATTTTAGAAATCTAGGTTGCTACTGAATGACCAGTCTTGACCTTCGGATGACCGGAGAATATGGGTGGACGACCGGATTAACCAAGCAGATGGCCAGAGATCCGTTTAGGGTAGCCATGGCTGACCTTGTAACTCGGAGAAATTTTTGGACTTTAACTCGTTTTAATTTATAGAAATGGTCTTGAACATGGTTAGAGATTGTGAGGGATCGATTACAAGCCAAAACAATGGTAGAAAGTGGGAGAATTAATAAGAGTTGCAGTCATTGGCCGTGAAGAATGGTCGGTTGGATTCTTGGTGTTTCAATTGAGTTATATCTTACAACTTGGCTTAAAAGATGTTAAACAGGGTTTAAAATTGATTGGGAGTTAAGAAAATGCAAGAGAATGCGAGAGAAATGAGTTGGAAAATTAGGTTTTTTTGTGGTTTTCCGGCTAGCTCGTCAGAGAAGGTGACCAGTGACTCGCCAACAACGGTCAACTGTAACATTGACCAGTCAACGATCAAATCGGGTTCGGTCAAAGGTCCGGGTCTAGCCTAGTGAGCCTTGGGCCTAAAGGCCTGTTTAGCTACACGAAAATCGAAATCTTGAAATTGAATTCGAATTAGAATAGGGATAACCTTATTCCAAAAATAGGGAATTAAATCAAATTCGGACTGTTTGGTTACAAGGCTAAGAAATTGGAATTTTAGAAATTATAATAACAAACTTGTGAACTAATTTGGGAGAAATTACAAATAAGTCCACTTGTTTATAAATTTAAAATAAAGCTAATTAAAATGCGAGAATGTGCATTCTTAAGGTTTTCAGACGCTCTGGACTCAATGGCAAGTTTCGTTTGGACATTTGGGGACCCGGAGTGGTCCTACATAAATATGTAAAATTATAAAAATACTCCTGATGATAATTTAAGAAATTCAAAAGCAAATTAAAATCCAAAAAGGGTTAGCCCAAGGTTTTTGGATGCCTAAAATTTAAATATAGTGTCAGATTAGACAAATTAGGATTTGAGAGTGGTCCCACCTAAAATAATAAAATGATAATTTTGCCCTTTGAGTTAGATTGAACAATTAAAGGCCAAATTAAAATTTGAAAGGACGTTTCCAAAATTTTTGGACACCCGAAACCTAATTATGATATCAAATTAACCAAATCAGGACACAATGTTAGTCTCACGTGAATGTTTAAAATTATGATGATGCCTTTAGGCATAGAACAAATTTCTAAGAGACTTAATAAAAGACAAAGAAAGTGCTTTAAGGGTTTTTGGACCTTCTAGACTCGATTCCAAGGTTTATTTGGCGAGACGGGGTCTCGATAGACGTGAATCAATTAAGCAAAAATGACGATAATTCCCTTAAGCAAGGAATGAACATAAAAAAGAGTAAACAAAATACTATAAGAGTAACCTTAGGATTTTTAGACCTTCTGGATCTGATTCTAAGGTCCGTTCCATGAGATGGCATATCGGTAAGTGTGAGACTTGCCCAGTAAAATAACGAAAATGCCCGTATGGGTTTTAAAGCTATTGAAACAATATAGAAACATGGAAATAAGGCCTCTTCAAAGTTTTTGAATCCTAAAAACACAATTCTAATGTCTATTTGGGCAAACAGATACTTAGTGAATAGGCTAATATATATATTTGACCTTAGA
The DNA here is from genome assembly GCA_008638375.1 of Nyssa sinensis. NCBI lineage: Eukaryota > Viridiplantae > Streptophyta > Magnoliopsida > Cornales > Nyssaceae > Nyssa > Nyssa sinensis. Next base: position 26,563,281 of record CM018035.1, read on the forward strand.
AGACTTAAGGAATTGATATGGAACCTAACTATTAAGGACCAGAGATGTAGAGACTTGGAAAAAAAATAAAATAAAATAGTTAAACCGGTTAACCAAGTACCAAGATAAATCCATGGGATTGATACGAATTATAAATTATAAGAATATAATATGGGACACGAACGAGACCCAATATTGGTGAATAAATAATTAAAATTGAGCCCCGACTTTATAACAAATTACTGGCATTTTATAATATCTTGTGGAATAAAATAGTTATAAAGTATTTCATATGGTAGGATAGAAAAAAAAAAAAATATTAAGTGGGTGTCGGCAGCCTTGGGATATGTAGTGTGTAGTGTGTGGTATGTGTTAAACGTGGTTGTCTCTAAGTCGGTGGAGAAGGAAAAACATAAAGGAGTGGTTATACAGAGTGAGAGAAAAAGAAAAGGAGAGAAAGAAGGAAGAGAGGAGAAAGGGGCAAGTCGCGTGAAAACAAGAGAAAAATGAGAGAAAAAGGGAAAAAGGGGAAAAGAGAAATGGAGGGGGCGAATTCGACGGTGGTCACGAGGGGGATCGAGGCAAGGGGGCGACGGAGGAAGCGTTGGAGAGATCAAATCGAAGGCAAATGTTGAGGCATGAGAGAGATCTGATTTCAGTGCAACAAGGTGGATTTTGTTCGGGTTTCTCCGTTTCTGCCGCTTCCAATTGCCGTTTCCAATTGAGAACTGGAGTTGTAATAGGAGGGGTGATGACGATGTTGTGGCAGTAGTGGATGGGTTTTATGATGCATATGGGTTCTTGGAGGTTCGTTGATTCGATTGGGTGAAAATGGCAACATGGGTATAGCGCTTGGGGGAGTTCGGTTGTCGAACCAGGAGCAATTGAATGATGATGCTGCAGCCAGTATATATGTGTGTGTATGTGCAACGGTGCAGGAGCTGTAGTTATATATATATATATATATCTGCGTGGGTGTGTGTACGTTTGTTAGAGAAGGGGACATTTTGATACGGCTTGGAGTTGTGTGTGGTTGTAACGGTTTTGTAGATGGCTTGGAATTAGGTAAAGTTAGTTGTAGGGGCCGAATCACGTTGGATGTGTGGATTGTTGGGGAGTCGGTTGGATTGGATTTGAGTGGTCATGGGATGGTTCTAAATTGTGTAAGTATGCAGCTTCATGGGTTTCTCGTTAGATCTGGATGGGTGATGGATTCCTCTGTTTCTGCCGTGTTCAGTTGAGGACAGGGACTGTTTATGGAGATTATTCTGAATAATTGGTGAGATGGATAGAGACTAGGTAAAGGGAGCACGAAGCAGCAGCGTGTTGGAGTAGCGGTTATGAATTATTGAGCAGGTCAGTTAGGGGGTCTCATCTCGGTCAGGATTTTGGCAAGAAAAGGCTGGAAAATCAGCTGGTTTGATACTAGGGGGACCTATTTGGGTGATTGAAAGGTAACAGAAAATGGTTTGGTTGATGATTCAAGTGAGACGGCAGTAGCGGTGTGATGCTCGGGAAAGGCATGGAGATGCAGATGCGATGAGGCCAACTGTGTCACTGATTTTTCTGATTTGGGTCTTGTCCCATTATCTTGTGAGTAAGCAGTTAAGTCTATTGATTGTGTTTATTCTGTGATTCATGATGGTTTTAGTTGTAAGGTATCTATGTACAATAAGCCAATGCCCTTCATTATCAGTATTTGGGGAAACAGTGGTCCTACATTAGTTCTGGCTCATGGTTTTGGAGTAAACAGTGACCATTGGAGGAAAAACATTCCAGTCCTGGCACAGTCACATAGGATAATTGAGAGTTTTGATGTGGGGTTTTCATGGGAGTCACCTGCGGTTTCTAAGCGACCTACAGCTTGAGCAAGGCCCATTGACTGAGGGAAGTGATGCAATCTAAGTTGTAGCTTCAGCCTTGCGGTGGTGTAATTGTTGGAGGCTATGGGTTTTAGCTTTGTTTGTAGAAATTGGAGTTATTGATTAGGAAGACTCTAGACAGTACTCTTATGGGAGGAAGGGAAAGTTCTTCAATATCTGATGGATGGAATGATAAGATGGATGGGATGATAAAGGGACAGAATCTGTCAGGATCATCATCTGCTTGAGGGAAAAAGGCTGAAGAAGCTTATGAAACTGGATTTAAAATGGTTGGCCGACTCGATCAACTTGCCGGTGTGTTTTCTTCAACTTCTGAACTGTGGAGTAAAGATTAACCTGTTTGATTGGATTGCATAGTGGACACAGCTTAGTGGGGTTGAGATAACCCGATTAGGTATGGTACTTTACTAAGTAAGGAATAGAATTAAATTAGGATTGATGTGCATATTGATTGAATGATTCTTGTGCTTATCTGTTGATAGAAGATCACATAGGAGTTATTGCTTTGAGACACTTAAGTTGATTGGTTATGTGCTTACGTGTTCTTTATGATTATTTAGGAGTTTGGATTTACTTATTGAGTTGTCATCATATGTGATCTGTGTTGTAGAAGGATTGTTGATAGTGTGACATTTGGATTGCGTAGGTGTTGAGATTGATTGAGCATGACACGTAGATTGTGGATGAATTCTTGTGATTTGATCTTAAATGTGATGCATTATTTAAAGCGTGTTGCATATGCTTATGAAAGTGATGTTTCATTTGAACTGTATTCTTGCATGATGAAATCATGGCATATCGGCATAATGTGATTCCTTGAAAGTATAGTGTGGGTCAGCACGAGGTGCTGTGCATTATGAGGGCGTAGGTCCTGTGGTGAAAAACCCAAATTCTGGCCAACATCAGTACCCACGGGCTGACGGGGGCGGACCGTGAAGTGGGACATGGGTGAGATAGAGTTGCATGTGTGCGTCACGCATATTGACATCGCATTGTGAAATTCATGAATGTGATATTGATTGTGTATGGATGCATTATATAAATTGCCATCACATCATATGAATGATTAGGAAGGCATGTAGACATACCTGTACACTTGCACATGCCACGTCTTAATTTTGTTCCTTGCATTAGTATTGTACCATACCAGCAGTTGAGCTGACCCATTCGTGGGAACCATATTTCAGATGACATTCCCAATACCTGAGATTTGAAGAAGTCTAGCTGAGTGGAGGAGACTTGACTGTAAATGGATATTTGGCCTTGGGGCGTGTTCTGTGATGTACGTGCTTAAGCCCAATAACATATATGTATATTGACAGAAGTGAATGTATGTATCTATTAAATCGTTTTCGGTTGTATTATTAGCCGAGTATATTTAAATTTATATTGTGGCCATCGAGTGAGGATGGATTGTGACTGTTTGTATATATATCTAATGTATTGTGATTATCAAGGGGAAAAAAGCTCGAAAAACACAGGAGGTTCTGCCGAAATTTTTTTAAAACAGGAATGTATGTAGGCTTGTATCTCAATTAGTTAAATTATTTATTTATTTATTTATTTATTCGTCTATTTATTTCCTTTCTTTTGTTTCGTTCAGTCGCGTCCTCGGGTTTCGGTCGAAAATTCGAGGCGTGACAAGAGAGGTCCCGAAAGTTAAAGTATAAATGTATAAGACATCCAATGCATATTGTGTATGACACAAGTAATGTTTGCTTATAGATGGGCAACGATGGCTGGGATTAGAATCACATTGGGATGACTGTGTTCTACACTTGATGTTGACTTCTTATAACTTGAGTGTTATACACTTCTTACTATACATCCTACTAGACTTGAATTGTGAGATCTTATAGTCAGACATTGATGATGCATGTAGACTTATGCATACTGGACTTATGTGTTGTATTTCTTGTGATGTGGGATTGACATTAGAGTAGAGCTGATCTCACATCATTGATACATATTGTGACTTGAATGGTATTGAGATTGCGATTATGTCTCCCTTTGGCTGTGTGTTGTAAACCTGCATAATAGGGACTGATATCGGAGTACAGCCAGTCCCTAAGACTGATATCGGAGCAAAGCCAATCCCTTGTGGCTCTACATTTCAAAGCATATCATGAACACATTTATATTGTGTGTGTATGTTGCATTAATTGCACTAATGGATATTTCATATAGATTATTCTTGTTGATTGTGCTATGATTGCACATGTTGATTAGGATAGTGTTGTGAACTGCACTTATGGAGATATTGCTATTAACATTGCCTTATGCAGGAAATGGAGGTGCATTGTGGGCATGTATACAATAATATACGATGTGCTTGCATACTTATTATAGTATTTATCTTGTTGTTGTTATACGGATGCTTCCTTACATTTTATCACTGTTGATGCTTATCCTTATATCTGTGTTGTTCATCAGTATATGACACTTGTTGTGTGTTTGTGTGCATCTTGGATACTAGGATTGCCCATATAGGACTTGCATTAGTTTTTAGCATTTTATGTACTTGTGTATTTTGGAAAGCTCTACTGAGTGTTATGGTTCACCTCTGTTGTTCATAGGAATGGTAAGTACTGGATTGGTAGATGATGGCTGTTGGAGCAATACGAGTTGGATGAAGACAATAACATTGTTTAGTCCTACCTTGATGTATTTCCTTTTCATTTGTATTTAATAAAGGTGTTTGTACCCTTCACTGATCACATTGTATATGTTATATGTATTAGATGATTAGAGTCAGTTCTAGACATTTACCTTGTTATACATTAATGATGGATGATTTCTGTACAAACGCATCTAATAATAATCAATTTCATTTAATCCCGTTATGGGACTTGAACAAGTACAAACAGAAAAATGAGAAAAAATCAATCAAAGAGATTTTTGGAGGCTATAACTCAATTATGATATTGGATTGACCAAACTGGGACACGATGTTAGTCCCATGTGAATGTGTAAAATTAAGATGATGCCCTTGGACATAGAAAAGATATCTAAGAGACTTAATAAAATATAAAGAAAGTGCCTTTTGGATTTTTGGACCTTCTAGACTCGATTCCAGGGTCCGTTTGGCAAGACGGGGTCTCGATATACGTGACCCAATTTAGTAGAAATGATGACAATTCCCTTATGCAAGGAATAAATATCTAAAAGAGTAAACAAATTACTAGAAGCATAACCTTAGGATTTCTGGACCTTCTGGATCGCTTCCAAGGTTTGTTTTATGAGATAATGTCTCGGTCGGCATGAGATTTGTCTGATAAAATTATAAAAATGCCCTTATGGGTTTAAAGGTTATTCAAATGATATAGAAATGTTGTGATAAGGCCTCCTTAGGGTTGTTAAGGCCTAGGAACATAATTCTAAAGTTTGTTTGGGCAAACAGATATTGAGTGCATAGGCTAATATATGTTTAACCTTAGAGGACTTAAGGAATTGATATGAAACTCAATTATTAAGGACCATAACGGTTTCGAGAGTTAAAGTATATACTTATAAGATGTCCAACACATTTTATATACGAAACAAGTAGTGTTTGCTCATAGCCAGGTGATGGCTAAGATTATAATCACATTGAGATGACTGTGTTCTATACTTGATGTTGAATCCTCATAGCCTGAGTGTTATATGTTTTTTGCTATACATCGTGCTAAACTTGAATCGTGAGATCTTCTAGTTAGACATTGATGATGATGTGGACTTATACATACTGGCCTTATGTGCTACATTTCTTGCGTTGTGGGATTTACATCGAAGTAGGGTCGATCCCACATCATTGATATATATTGTGACCTGAATGGTATTAAGATTGGGATTGTGTCTTCCTTCGATTGTATGTCGTAAACCCGCGCGAGAGGGACTAAGAGCCAGTTCCTTGTGGGTTTTCATTTCAAAGCATATCATAAATGGATTCATATTATGTGTGTATGTTGAATTATTTACATTGATGGATGATTTTTATAGATTGTTCTTGCTAATTTTGCTTTGATTGCACCTGTTGAGTAGGCTAGTGTTGTAAGCCGCACTTATGGGTATATTGTTATTGACATTTCCTTATGTAGGAAATAGAGGTGTGTCGTGGGCATGTACACATAGATATATGTTGTGCCTGGAAACTCATTATAGTAATTATCTTGTTGTTGTTATATAGTTGTTTCCTTACATATTATCATTGTTGATGCTTATCTTTATATCTGTATTGTTCATCGGTATATGACGTTTGCTATGTGCTCGTTGCATCCTGGACACTAGGGTTACCCACATAGGGCTTGCATTAGTTTTTGTCATTCTGTGTGCTTGTGTGTTTTAGGAAACCCTACTGAGCATTATGACTTACCCTTGTTGTTCATGAGAATGGTAGGTACTAAACTAGTAGATGACGGTTGTTGGAGTAGTACGAGATTGATGTAGATTATAATATTGTTTAGTCCTACATTGATGTATTCTTTTTCATTTGTATTTCTAAAAGGTACTTATAACCTTCATAGCATTAATGTACATGTTGTATATAGGACCATTAGAGTTAGCTCTAAAAACACTTATCTTGTTAAACATTATTGATGGATAGATTTGTACAATTGTATCTGATAGTAACCAATTTCATTTAATCTCGTTATGGGTCTTGAACAATTCTAGATAGGAGAACGAGACAAAATCAACTAACGTAAAACTTATTTCAAAAATAATTCTTTTAAAAAATGGTATATTTTTAATACACATGATTAGGTTGATTAGTTCATTTACCTTCCCTTTAGGGTTCAGATGACCCTATTGTTAGGCCTTACGGGTTAGGGTCATGACACATCCCAATAAACATCAAATCTGTTAGGACCATGGGGTCCGTTGTTGTAATTGGCTTATCCAATTTGACAAAAACTACTTTGTTGTATTTGTAACTTAGTCCTAGGTTTAGTCTCTCTCAAACCCTGGTCTGCTTCGAGCAAAGGCGTAATTACAAATGGGTTAGGCCGAGCTCTAGCCCACTCTAAATTTTAGAAAATATTTTTTATACATGTAAAATTTTGGCCTTTTCAAATTAGCCCAACCCAATTTTTACCCATTTCTCTCATTCATCACCCAAAAATTTAGCCCATACCAAAAATATTTGGCCCACCCTAATTTTTACCTATCATTTCTCCCATTTTCATCCCAAAATTTTGACCCAACCTAATATTTTGACTAAAATGTTTTCCAAAAAGTTTTTAGCCCCTTTAGAATTTTTTTCGTGGTTGCACCCTAGGCTCCGAGAAGGCTTACTTCAATGTCATATACATCATCTGGTCTTCTTGGGACATAAGGGGTGGTTTGAACTTCGCCATGATTCGAGTCCCACACACTCACACATGGCATGCATAACATATTGTTTATTTCCTTATACTCATGTGTGTGTGATTGCTTGAATTGTTATACAATTTTCCAAGGTTCTATGTTGAAATATCACATCTTTTGTACTTGGGGAAAATTGTCAACACCATTTCAAGGTACCCTTGTTTTTGGTGTTCACTCGAACGACCAAAGGGCTGGTTCAAACGAGCAACAGAAAGGTCTCGCTTGATGCTTGTTCAAAGCTCGTTTGATTTGGATTAAATCTCTCAAACCCAACAAGTTCTAAAAAGGGTTCGTTCATTGCTCGTTCGAACGAGGGTATTTGTTCGAACGAACAAATATCTTGTTCGAACAAGCCTCGCGTAAAAATAGAAACTAATCTATTTTAATTATGATTTGAGATCTACGAAAATGTTATATAAGTGCGAAATTTCAATTTTCAGATTCAATTGAAATAGAGGAGTTTTCTTTTGAGAGCTTAGTATATATCTCTTCATTTTCAATCCAGAATTTTCTTGTATACATATGATCAAAATCATGATGAGAGCCTAGATCATTCGTCAATCATCGTTAGAGTTCAAACTCGTGGTATTCAAGGTTGAGCGATTAGAGGATTTTAAGACCATGTGGAGTTCATGGTTGTGTAAAGGTTCTTCACCGAAGGATGCTTGTGGAATCAAGGAAGATCGATTCAGGAGATTGGAATAATACTAAAGAGCTAGGTTTAGATCTTGCCGTTATGTAATCGATCATGCCTCATAGTGAAGTTCGTTTGGGTAAGAGAACCCTAGAGTTTTCCACCACAACGAGTTGTTTGCAGTGTTTTCTTCATCAGCAAAGCTTGGTTTGCAAGTCTCTATTCTCTTCACATACTTTACATATTTTACAATTCCTTAATTTCTCAATTCATGAATGCTTCCACTGAATTACTCTAGTCTATCATGAAAATTGGTTAATTGGATTGAAATTGACAAAACAAAAACCTAATTGAGCAATTGAATTGAAAATTTGATTACTTGATCAATTAATTGAATGTATTGTTGAATTGGTCAATTGCTTTGGAGGAATAATTAGTTGATCAATTAGGTTGAAAATTGGTGAATAGTTTTGTATATTTGATTTAGAGCATAATTAATTGTATTGAATATCTTGAATTGAGTTGCTTGATAAATGGTTGAATTCAATAAACTAGTTCAATTCAAGTTGTATATTCGTTTTGAAGTATAGTGTGTTGTGGACAAGAGTTGAAAAAATTTACATACACCTATTCACCCCCCCTCTAGGTAAAAGCTTACCTTAGTTCACACTAGGGACCGTTAACAAAATACAATTGGCCATGATCCAAGTTCACCCTTTGGTATAAGCATGTGTAGGGTCCTTCATACTTTGTAATCTCAAACAACCTATGTTTTTCTTTCTTACATGCACAAAGCCTCCATTGGCACCCACAATCAACATGCATTTTCATAAGATGTATGCTTTCACATCGAAGATAGATTGCTATTATTTAATAAACTTGATTTATAATTATTAAGTTTCGTATTGTCTTACACATGGATGTTGTTCTTTTTGTACCATGGGATGGTTAGTCCTTGAATTGTCATTGAAAATAATTCATATATATAAATGAGAACCCAAAATATGAATGAAGCTTTCGGTGATGAGAGTTGGATTATTGCCATGAAAAAATAATTGTTTCAATTCATAAAACTTTATGCATGATAATTTGTCCCAAGACATAATAAGTATGATGCCATAGGTATCAAGTTAATTTTTAAAAACAAGACAGATAAGGATGGTACCATTGTCAGGAATAAATCTAGGTTAGTTAACCAAGGTTATACCCAAGTTGAAGGTATAAAATTTGATGAGACTTTTTCTCTAGTTGCTAGACTAAAGTCAATTAGATTGTTGCTAGCCATAACATGCCATTTGAAATTCAACACTTTTTCAAATGGATGTGAAAAGTGTCTTTATTCATAGTATTCTCACAAAGAAAATCTATGTGAAACAACCCAATGGGTTTGTAGATCTACAATGTCTTAGGGGGATTCAGTAATAGGTCCCATATAAAGTGTTTAATTAGCATAAGGTCCAACCAAAATATTTTAACCCCAAAAGTCCTTATCTATTTTGTTGATAAAAATACCCCTTCACTTGAAAACACGGAAGAAATAGCTTCTTCAGCCCCTTCTTGTGCCCAAGTACTGCCACACCATTCATTTTCATTTTAGAAATTTTAAAATTAAATAACTTGCAATATATAAATCTAATTTCTTTTCATAAAAAAATATATATTTGGACGATAGTTATTACAGGTGACCGCCTAGGCCTGGGTGCCTAGGCAGTCACCTGGGCGCCCGACTACAAGAGAAACGCTTAGGTAATGAACACCTATACCCAAATACCTGGGTGGTCGCCCAAGAAAATAGGTGGTCACTTAGGCACCCGGGCAGTAAATATTTGTATTTAGGCAAACTTTATATTTTAATACATAATGAAAATTTTATTTTATTATTGTTTGTTTGGTTAAGAGTTGAATATATTCTAAAATTTGTGAATAATAATTTTTTATTAGACAAATTTCTTATTTTAATACATAATTAACTTTTTATTTATTATTATTTTATTTTATCTGTAAATAAATGAGATGAAATTAATAGACAGATTGAAAAAAAATTCAAACTTTGATTACTTATACTTGAAGTTCTCATATATATATATATATATATATATAGCAACTCTAATTTTCTTCACATACAATGTATAAAGTCAAATCTTTCTAGAAAATTATATTAATATTATCTAATCCCTAACTATTTATTACATGCTGTTAAAATAAAACAAATTACATTTATGACTCTTTAATAGTTATTAATTTCTCTGAATTTTGTCAAGTTTATTCAATTTTGCCTTTTGAATTATCATCAAATTTTATTATTTGAATGGGTCAACTTCTATTCAAGTATTTTCTATTGTATTTTTTATTTTATTTGATTTATTTGCATATATTACAATATTTCTAAAATTCATAAGTGTATTTCTGTTTGTTGGCATAAAATAACATTAGTAATATTTGCTATTGTGGTTTTTTTCTATATATTTTTATGTAGGAATAAAAATTTTATTTTTATTAATAAAATATATTGTGTGAAGTTATGAATTAAAATAATGATTAAATCACTTTTATATCATGTTTTTTGACTGGACGGTCACCTGGGCGCCTAGGTGGTCGCCTAGGCAGTAAATTAGGTCCATTGCCTAGAAGTCGCTTGGATAATTTGACAACTATGATTTGGAATATAAAAATCAAGATCTATCAAACAAGATCCATATTGCATATGCAATTCTATCCAAAAAAATTGTGCTTTTTGAATAGAGAAATTTTGTTCCACACATCACTATCCAAAAATTCTCTATTGGAAAATTCTTTGTCTGACAATTCTCTATCCAAGAATTCTCTATGCGAAAAATATGTGACATTTTCTTAAAGATCTTAAATCGGCATGCACAACATCTGACACAATTTTATAAGTCACAAATTTAACTAATCAAAAATTATGATTGGACCTTCAATGCAACTACATTCACAAATTTTCGGACCCACATGAAAACAAGTTAAGTATTCTTGTTATCAAGTCATTTATTAATTTCTTTCTTCTTGTTTCTATATTTTATTTTATGATTTAAGTTTGTTTATAACTCATTGACAATCAAATTCCACCTACCACCCCAAGTACTGAGTTTGACAAATCAATCATCTCAGTTTTGTTGATAATTCTGTCTAGTCTTAGCACTATCAAAATCTACCTAACAACATTATAAGACTCCAAATCTCCTAATCATTTAGAACACTCGACCTCAAATCTACACATTTAGAAGCCCTCATCTCATAGAAACCATCCATGTAAAGCAATTCAGAAAAACAAAACAGACCACTACTCTTATTTCAAGGGCCATTACAACCAACAAAACCAACCAAAAAAAATCAAATAATAATAGAAGAAGAAGAAGAAAAATAATTAATTAATAATTTACAATTCAAAAAACATAATCAACAACTAGTTGTTAAAATAATAAAATAAAATAAAATTCAATAAGATTTTTAGTGGAAGAAACCCAAGGTGTGAACAAAGAATTAACTAGTTGTGAAAACAATGAGCGTCTTTAATTCAAATAGCACTAAATAGAACTTTCGGACAAAGAAAAAACCCGATAAAATCCATTTTCTAAAAAATGCATCATGGAAAAAATGAAAAATTACCTTGTAACTTGCAAAAACTGTTAGGTCAATATTCATTCATCATGTTGTCTTTTTTTTCCCATTTGTAAATTTTGTCAGTTTTTTAATAGGGACATGTTTGTGTAAGCATGCCAATGTGTCTTTCTAGTTCACAAATCTCTGCACCCAACATTATGGTTGAGTGCAACAATTTGAAATGCACCACCATTTGGGAATAGAATAGAGACATATTCATTGTTAAACAAACACCAAACTACTCACAAATTGGTGAGCAACTTGGAACTCTAACAAACACACGACTATGAAGTTCACCCAAAGGCTTAGATTGAATTTTTCCCTCACTTGGTTCTTGTCTACATCACAGATAATTTTTCCCATCCTCGGCCATTTTCGGGAACCCTTACGATGACCCTAACGAGCTTGGTGTCCATCTGTCATGACCCTAAACCGAAAGGCTTAACAATAGGGTTACCTGAACCCTAAATGGAAGTGAATGGACTAATCAACCTAGTCAAGTGAATTAAAAATAGACTATTTTTAAAGGAATTATTTTTGAAATTATTTTAGTTTAGTTGATTTTGTCTCGTTCTCTTGTTTATACTTGTTCAAGTCCCATAACGGGATTAAATGAAATAGATTATTATTAGATACGAATGTACATAAACCATCCATCGGTAATGTATAACAAGGTAAATGTCTAGAGTTAACTTTAATCATCCAATACATACAAAATATACAATGTGATCAGGGAAGGGTACAAACACCCTTATTAAATAAAAATGAGAAGGAAATACATAAAGGTAGGACTAAACAATGTTATGGTCTTCGTCCAACTTGTATTGCTCCAGTAGCCATCATCTACCAATCCAATATATGTCATTCCCATGAGCGGCAAGGGTAAGTCATAATGCTCAATAGAGTTTCCCAAAATACATAAGCACACAAAATAACAAACCTAATGCATGCCCTATATGGGCAATCCTAGTATCCAGGATTCACACAACCACACAACAAGTGTCATATACCGATAAATAATACAGATATCAGGATAAACATCAACATTGATAAAATGTAAGGAAACAACCGTAAAACAACATCGAGATGAATACTATAATGAGTATCCAGGAACAACATGTATTTATGTCTACATGCCCATGACATACCTCTATTTACTGCATAAGGAAATGTCAAGAAATATCTGAGTGTAGTTCATAGCATAATCTTACTCAACAAGTGCAAGCATAACAAAATCAACAAGAACAATCTATATCAATCATCCAATAGTGCAATTAATGCAACATACACACATAATATGAATGCGTTCATGATATGCTTTGAATTGAAAACCCACAAGGGACCAACTTTGCTCTGATAACAATCCTAGAGATCGGCTCTACTCTGATATTAGTCCCTCTAGTATGGGTTTATGACACACAGTTAAAGGGAGACACAATCGCAATCTCAATACCATTCAGGTCACAATATGTATCAATGATATGGGATCAGTCCTACTCTGATGTCAATCCCACATCGCAAGAAATACAACACATAAGGCCAATATGCATTAGTCCACATGCATCATCAATGTTTGACTATAAGATCTCACAATTCAAGTCTGGCACGATGTATAGTAAGAAGTGTATAACACTCAAGCTATAGGAAGCCAACATCAAGTATAGAATATAATCATCCCAATGTATTATAATTCTAGCCATCACCTGGTTATGAGCAAACATTACTTATATCATAAACGATATGCATTGGACATCTTATACATTTATACTTTAACTTTTGGGACCATTATAGTCCTTAATAATTAGTTTCCATATCAATTCCTTAAGTCCTCTAGGGTCAAATATATATTATCCTATGCACTAAGTACCCGCTTGCCCAAACGGACATTAGAATTATGTTCCTAGGCCTCAACAACCTTAAAGAGGCCTTATTTCCATGTTTCTATATCGTTTCAATAGCTTTAAAACCCATAAGGGTATTTTCGTTATTTTATCAACAAGTCTCATGCCCGCCGACACACTATCTCATGGAACGGACCTTGGAATTGGATTTAGAAGGTCCAGAAACCCTAGGGTTACTCTTATTGTATTTTGTTTACTCTTTTAGATGTTCATTCCTTGCCTAAGGGAATTATCGTCATTTCTATTAAATTGGTTCACATCTATCAGGACCCCGTCTTGCCAAACAGACCTTGGAATCGAGTCTAGAAGGTCCAAAAATCCTAAAAGCACTTTCTTTATATTTTATTAAGTCTCTTAGATATATGTTCTATGTTAAGGGGCATCATCATAATTTTACACATTCATGTGGGATCAACATCGTATCCCAGTTTAGTTAATCTGATATCATAATTGGGTTTTGAGGGTCTAAAAATCTTGGAAACACATTTTCCGGGTTTTAATTAGGCCTTTAATTGTTCAATCTAACTCTAGGGGCAAAATCATCATTATATTATTTTAGGTGGGACTGCCATCGAGTCCTAATTTGTCTAATTTGACATTATATTTAAATTTCGGGCATCCAAAAACCTTGGGCTAGTCTTTTCTGGATTCTAATTTTCTTTTGAATTTCTTAAATTATCATTGGGGGTATTTTTATAATTTTACATATTTATGCGGAACCATCCCAGGTCCCTGAATGTCTAAACGGACCTCGCCATTGAGTTTGAAATACCCATAAACCTTAAGAATGCCCCATCTCACATTTTAATTGGCTTTATTTTCAGTTTTATAAATAAGTGAGCTTATTTGTAATTTCTCCTAATTTAGTTCACTAGTTTGTAATTATATCAAATAAATCAACCCCCTTATAATTTATGAAAATCCAATTTCTTAACCCTATAAACAAATAGTCCGAATTTGATTTAATTACTAATTTCTAGAATAGGGTTATCTCTATTCCAATTTCAATTCAATTTCAATATTTCAATTTTATTGTAGCCAAACAGGCTTTTAGGCCCAAGGCTCACTAAGCCAGACCCGGACCTTTGACCTAACTCGGTCCACGACATGTGACCCGACCCAATTTGACTGTTGACTAGTCGACGGTTAATCGTTGATCAGTCAACGCTGGAGTTGACCGATGCCGGTGAGTCGCCGGTCACCTTTTTCGGCAAGCTCGTTGGAAAACCGCAAAACCTAATTTTCCAATCCTTTTCTCTCGCATTCTCTCATGTTTTCTCGACTCCCAGTCAATTTTAAACCCTATTTAACAACTTCTAAGCCAATTTGCAAGATCTAATTCGATCAAAACACCAAGAATCCAGTCGGTTGTTTTTCACAGTCGGTGACTGCAACTTTCAGTAATTCTCCTCCTTTCCACCATTGTTTTAGCTTATAATCGATCCCTCCACAACATCTAACAATGTTCAAGACCAATTCTATAAATTAAAATGAGTTAAAGTCTAAAAATTTATCCCAGTTACAAGGTCATCCATAGCTACCCTAAATGGATCTCTTGTCGTCCGCCTAGTTAATCCGGTCATCTAAAAGTCAAAATCAACCGTCTGGTAGCAACCCATATTTCTGAAATGCCCATGCTCAGGTACCCTATATCGAGCTTATATATATACACACATATACATATTCATATACATACACACAATGATGAACACACACACATATCCATATACACACATTTTCAATCTGAACTAAATGACAGGTTCAGAATTCCCTACCTCTATCCATTGCTCCACAGTTTCTTGAGAGATAGAGGAGAGAGAAAGCTCCAAGCTTCTCCAATGGCTACTGTGAGTAGGCCCAACTCATTGTTTTTCTGCTTCTCTTTTCCTTCATCTTCTTTCTCCTTTTTTCTTTTTATTTATTTTATTTCATTTCTTGGTTCATTTCTTCTGGGTTTTCAGTTCTCTAGTGTGTGTTTCTCACACACACTATAACACACAAATACACACACACACGCACACACATACACACACTGTGTAACACACATTCACAATCCACCTCTCACAATCTTATGTATACCACACACAGACATACTCACAGCCACACCCTTCATGGTCAGCTATGGAGGGATGAAGAGAAAATGAGAGAGAGAGAGAGAGAGAGAGGGAGATTGCATGAGAGAGAGAGAAATGGGAAGGAAAATAAGGAGAGAGAAAAAGGTGACTTGTCCCATCAAGGTCCATCGTGTTCCCTTACCATGCACTTCCCCACACCATAACACTTTCCTCTCACCACCCTTATCTTGACACATGTCCCTCTACTAAAATATCTCTCAAGCTTTTTCAAGAAGCTTTGCACAATTACTAAAGTGCCATATGGCCAGTTGGTCAAACATGTGTGCACACAAGCTCGTAAATCAACTGTCTCAAAATCGCACCTAAATTGGCACCCTAACTAATTTCGATGTTCTGATTCCAAATATGTTGTCCATTTTTCCAAATTCTACATGTGAGCATAAGTGCTGAAAAATAGGGAGGAATGTCAAACAAACCCCCACGAATTTTAAAGTTCACTCTCTCGTGGTGGGAGAGGAATATGCCTTCTTCTCACATGAATACACAAATGAGTCACCGACTTGTTTTAGGCTAAATAACAAGCAAACCTAATACAACTCATGAAGAATACATGTAAAAGGAATAACAAAAAAACTAAAATTACAATGCTTTAGTCCCATTTACATTCAAAACCCTTTGAGATGGGTTAAAATAAAGTAAAGAAAAATAAGTCTACAATGAACCAAATAATTCCAAATTCGGGAGTTAAGATACGAGATAGGAATAGGTTAGGCACCCATCTCGCCCAGTCCAAATGGACTCGTCTCAAGTGTTCATCTACAAGGCTTATATTCCATGATATAAAAAATAGAAAGAGTGAATATTCAAAGATAATGATAATAATGACATGAACGAATAAAATAAACAGAATATATAAAGTAAATAAACCAAAAGAAAGAGTAGAAATAGATATTGACATGAATAAAAATAAGAAAAAAGATATCAAGTAAATAAGATTAAAGGAAAATAGTAGACTCGGGCCAAAGATGCGTCCTACGTATCCATTCAGTTAATGAAATCAGAGCTAACGTAGTTCTCTAATTCAATTTATTCTATCAAGAGTGATAGGATGAATTGAATTAGGAAAAATAGAAAATAGTAAGGGTTTTAGGGAGCATATCTGATTGTTTGGGTTGAATAAGACAAGTTTTGAGCTTGAACTCCTTGGATTGAATCTTTAATGGTGTATAACTTTGTCTTCAATGGATTAGAACTCTTGCTTATGTAGAAAAATGCTTCAAAAATACGAAAGAAGAAATATAGAAAATAGAGAATTATTATAGCAGCATCTGATTTTTTGATTTTTCTGTCTATCTTCATCTATGTTATGCCAAGGGGTCTTATTTATAGGGAAAAAGTAAGGATGTTTGATCCAAGAGCTCATAATGAATCCTATGAATGAATGACCAAGATTGAATGCTTAATGATCAAGCAATTAGATATAAATATTATTTTGTGCACAAATCTAGGAAAATCTCTTGGAATAAGGAAGGGAGAAAAATAGGCAATTATTTGGTGCACAAATCTATATTTACTATATCGCCCTTAATTCGGTGGAGAATTTAGGAACAAATAAATTACAAAAATACCACTAAAGTATAAAAAGCCAAAATTGTCCCTAAGGGCTAAAATTATCAAATTAACCATATATGGGTAAAATCGCATAAAAATTACATGTAATTTCAATGAAAGACCAAAATAACCTATATGGGATAAGAATATGCTAAAATTATCAAAGTACCATCTAAACGACAAAATGACACTAATATTACGAAAATACCCTTAGAAGGTAGAAAACTTCTAGTATTTACCAAACTACCCCTAATGGGTAGGAAAATACTAAAAAATGACCAAAATGTCCTTAGTGGGCATTATGACCAAAATACTCTCAAGGGTCCTATTATTTTAAATGACCAAAATGTCCTTTATAGACGAAATGACCAAAATATCCTATATGGACGAAATGACCAAAATATTGAAAATGCCCTTTATAGGAAAAATGACCAACATGTCAAAAATGTCCCTCTATAGGCAAAATGACCGAAATACCCCTATGAGCAAAATGACCGAAATGCCCTCTATGAGCGAAATGAAAAATTACTAAAATAGCCCTGGATGGGACATATTACAACAACTTACCAAAAAGGGTGGAACCAAAATTTATACAATCAAGGGTCTCAAAATGAGGTGTCTACACTATCATTTGAATTTTCATATTTATCTACGTCCTATAATTGACTGCGCGACCCTACGACCCACATTAGTTTTGAATAAATCGCTAAAAACCCCCATTTAGCTTCATTCCATCACACTGATGAATTATTAGCTAATTTCATAATTTTTGTAATACATCTTTAATTAATTCATTATATGATATTGATCTTGATTAAAAAATTACCAAAGTGCCCTTTGGCACTTTTTCGGGTCGTTACACCTTCAATGGCACATTATCCTTGTCATCGCTAGTTGCAACCTACGCAAACCATTGAAAGGTAGAGACCCATAGACATGCAGGTTGACAAGCCATTAAAGGTAAAGACCTAATGACCAAGTCGAGAGTTCGATAGATAAAACGCATTAAAAAGAGGAGAAATTTTGTCATTAAAAAAATATAACATCACTATGTCAACACTATTGGATCTGGGTTACTCAGGGACTTTTGAGGTTAAATATTTTTTTTGAACCTTAGCTTGTAAACACTTATTTTGAGGGAACTTTTAATAATTAACTTATATTTAAAAAGATTAAGGAGAAGATATCAACATTTTTTTTTTTGTATTGGCCATGATGGTCAACTAATAACAAGAGAATTCATTACATTTGTTTTTTTTTTTTTTATACAAGATGAATGGAGAGAGAGAATCAAATTCTTACCAATTACGTAAGTGAACATTTGGGGCACTCAGACTATATAAACTTTAAGGGATGCCATTGAAATTTCTAAAAAAGTCAGAGATAACGTCTGTGTAAAGTAGGCTTAATTCAGAGGAGGCCAGTGTAATTTTACCTATAATTTACCCCCAATATCTATTAAGGGCGACCTTTTATTGAATGGGGCAGTTCTTACGGGAACTCGACTAAACCCCAAAGTTTTAAAATCAGAAGCCCTTATCTATCTGACTATCTCGTAAAGTCTTAAACTGTTAGCTGTATACTATTATAGATCATATACTCAGTGTATAATTATTGCTACTACCTTATAGTATAATCTTAGCATATTATTCTTTCCTTCTCTATTCTTACCTTGTATAGCTCTCTAGCTCTCTTATATAAGAGCCTTTCCAGGATTGTAATACACATAGAACATATATTCAATATACATTTCATATTCTCTTCCTTCTTCAACATGGTATTAGAGCCACATTGATCAGTGGCCTCCTTCAACTGCCGCCATCACTCCACCACCATTACTCCTCTCCTTCATCACCAATCAACAAAAAATAAAAAGCTTTTGTCCGTAACCTTGTTACCACAAAACAACCCAAACCCACCACTAAGACTATCCTTAAAGGACAAACTACCCAACCTTTCAAACTATAGCCCCAAATACCCTCTCACGCGTCCCCACAAGAAGCTTTCCCACTTTCCCACGTGTCATTGCCTACGCACGTGCATTCACTTGCCGAGAACACGTGCCACGCACCCCCACGCGCAGACCTCATTTCTCTATTGTGCCATGTGTACCCTAGAGCCACGTCATCAAACCACGTCGCTACCAAATCATCCAACACATCATCCATTGGGCCCGTCGACAACCTCGTCACCAAACACGTCAACAATGCCATGTCATTTGTCACATTAGCGACACGTCATTTCTGGTCCCACACTTGTCACTACAGGACTACCACGTCAACACCTCCACGTCATTGACATGTCAGCTCTACCCCTACATCTGCCATGTCAGCACCGCCAAGCTAGCATTGCCACGTGAACCCACGTCAGACTCTTGTCTACGTCAATGCCACGTCAGCCCTAGGGTTTAGGGTTTACTGTAGGTTCACGTCTGGACCGGTTCATCCACTAATCTCTTCCATTAACTGGTTCAGCCCTTTTTTGATCCGTTCAACGTCGGTTTAGACCGGTTCCTAGTTAATTTAGGCCCTTTTTAGTTCATTTTTTGACTCTATTTTGATTAATTTGGTCTTTAAAGTCCTCTATTACAAGGTTTTTTTAATCAAATTCTACCCTTATGGAACGCCCATATGCCTCCCAGCCAATCACCATCACTCTTGATGGTTCAAATTACATTCCTTGGGCTCAAGCCATGTCTAGCTTTCTTCAAGGATGCAAACTTTGGCGATATATTACTGGTAATATCACTAAACCTAAGCAAGACCAGGAAGAAACTGATGAAAAATTTATAAACAAACTTGAAGATTGGGATAGCAAAAATCACTAGATCATCACGTGGTTTCGCAACACCACTGTCGCTTCTATCAGTCTTCAGTTTGGACATTTTACCACTGTCAAATCAATTTGGGATTTCTTAACAGCTCGTTACACCACTGTTGACCTTGCCCACCAGCATCAACTCCTTAGTACTTTTCATTGTACATGACAAGAATTCGGGCAATCCATTAATGCTTTTCTGTCCCAAATGTACACACTTTGGGATCAATTGACACCTTCAGAACCCATTTGGAGTTGCACTATCGATGCTGAGAAATTTGCTACCTGTCGTGATCAATAACTGCCTGATTCATTTTCTTATGGCTCTCAATACTCACTTTAAGCCTATTCGAGCATATTTTCTTCGCCAAAATCCTCTTCCTATACTAGATCAAGCCATCTCTAAACTTCTCTTTAAAGAAACTCGCCTTGGTCCTCTCAGGCCCTCTTCCATAGACATAACACTTGCCACCTTCAGGTCTTCTTAACCTAAAGGAAGTTCACATACTCAAAATTTTGCAAGTATTGTCGTCTCTCTAGCCATGTTTTACTCGACTGTCCTACATAGGTATGCTGGTTTTGTTAGAAACCGGGATCTAGTCACTACCAGGAGGATTGCCCCAAAAACCCCAATGGCCAGCCATGTAACACTCCAATCTGTTATCGGGAAATTTAGTTACTAATTTGGTATTAGAAATTTGACGAAAGCAAAATAAGAAGTTACAAAAAATTAAACCGGGATAAAAAAAAATTAATAATAAATAAATAAATAAAAATAAAATAAAACAAAAACACATAATTTAATTGGCCAAACAAGGCCTAAAGGAAAATAACAAAAAGGAAGCCAAAATTGAGGCCAATGGGTTTTGAACCCCTGACCCAAAATATAACAAGCTTAAGCCCAACAAATTGAGCCACTTGAGCTGCCCACCCTTTTTGTGAAAAATATTGCAAATTATATGTATATATACACATATAATAAAATCTTCACCTCTCAAATTGGCCAATAACCATTCATGCAGCACATATATATTTTAAAAATAAAACTATCATGATATCTGTATATTTGTGTGTTGTGTGAGTGAAATGGAAAGCAGAAATTAGAGTGCATGCTTTCGGCTAGTGAGAGAGAGAGTGAGTTAGAGAGAGAAAGTGGAAGAAGAAGAAGAAGAGATTCATGCATGCAATGGGAGCTTGAAGCTCAGAACCAAACATAGAAAGAGATAGAAAGCTCACTGTGAAGGTAAGAAAAACACAAAAATACCCTAGTGCATGATTTTATTTTTCTTTAAGAAGTCTTTTACTTACTTTTTTTTTAGGCTATATAAATGCATGCATGCAGATAAAATATATACATGACATTGGAAGTGGAATAGAATAGAGAAAAATGGAGGGAAATGGAGACCGAAACAGCCATGGACAGCCATGGTTGAGATTTCTTGGAGCTTGGAAAACTTGAGGCTTAGACTATTTTAAGCGGTGAGAATGATATAAAGTGATCTTAGAAGGCATATGGCCTTGTTTGGAAGGCGAGAAACTGAAAGAAAATGATGGAAAAATTCTGTGGTTCAGAAACACTGTTCATCGTCTGGTTGGGGACGATGAATAGTGCTCTCTCCTACTGGATTGGGCTGTTGGGTTGGGCCTCTCTCTTTAAGCTATTGGGTTCTTATATAGTGGGTTGGTCCAAGTTAAGTCAGTGGGTAGGTTGGGCCACAAGGTTTGGGCTGCACAAGGGAAGGGAAAAATTAGAGACTGGTCATAAGCCCAATTCGGGTGTTTGGCTTAGGGACAGAGAATTTTTTTGATATCCCTGTCTCGAACAGGGATACTGTGTCTCTGAATCAGATCCTATCCGCCGTTTGGCACCTGAAAATTCAGAAAAATAATGGAGCAGTAGCTCTTGGGACTCGATCCCTCGGCCGCTCACCCTTTAAACCACCAGCTTTAACAACTAAGCTATGGACCATTGGTGAAAATATTTCACACAATAAATATATAATATATAATTGTATAATTAATTAAATTAATTAATTTAATAATAGTAAAATAATCTGATGTCCAAATTAAATAAATGAATAGTGTATTTTGACTATTTCAGACATTTTAGATCCAATGGCGAGGTCCGTTTCATGAGATGGGACTCTGAAAATTGAGACGCGTAAAAGGTAAAATTATCATTTTACCCTTAATGATACCCGGGGCCAATTAAAAATAAAAGGTAGTCCATCCTGACCATTTTGGGCAATTTGGACTCAACGGTAGAGTCCATTTTGGCAAACGAAGTACCGAAAAATATGACACGTAAAAATATAAAATCACGAAAATGCCCTAGGCTTAAAATAAACTATAAATACGCAAATTTAGATCTAGAAAAGTCTAAAATAATTATCTTTGACACTTTGAACCTAACGGTGACATCTTTTGGGGAAAATAAGACCTGGTAACAAACTAAAAAATGACCAACGCATCCCTAAAACTTAATGAAGCTATAGGGAGAGGGTAATTGGAAGAGAGAGGGATCTAAATAGATAGTTAAATTATAAGATACTTTGAACAAGAAAGTAACAAGATCTTGAATTGTGATTATAGGGACCCTCGTTAAGGAAGGATTTTTGGAATTTGCTTTTGGGACTTCAGGTGAGTTTTTCATACCATGTTGAGGTAGATTTTCATTATAGATATAAAGATTGACTTTGATAACTAATGTCTTGTGAGTTTTTCATACCATGTTGAAGTGGATTTTCATTATAGATATAAATATTGACTTTGATAACTGATGTCTTGTAAGTATTTTCATACCTTGTTGAGGTGGAGTTTCTTTATACATATAAATATCGAACTCTTTTATGACTTTGATAATAGACACCTTCCATTGATATTGTTTCAAATAACTTATTGATATATACTACCATTTCTTTATAGTCTTTGTTAACATATACATTGTACCTAGTATATGTTTTAAATGACCCATTGATATCTATATTGTCTTCCCTTTGACTCAAGAAAATGTTTTGTAAGATACTCACGACACTATACAGTTTTTCTCACCAATCTTTTAATTGTTTTGACTAAAGGCTAAATATGAAACTCTTATTTGAATAGTTGAGATCGTTATTGATGTTATTGATTTTGGATATGATTTTGATGTTTTGAATGAAACACCCTTCTATGATTGGTCATTATTGAATAGATTGTGACCTTATTGAATCCTGCCCACGGTGTATATTGGTGGTGAGCCGGTGCTGATACGGCATATTATTGAATTTGATCTCAGTCAGTGAGGTTCTAATTTGCTGGCCATAGAATCTTCTATGATTTGTCATTATCAAATAGATTGTGACTTTATTGAACCCTAACCACGGGGTATATTGGTGGTATTATTGAATTTGATCTCAGTCAACGAGGTTCTAATTTGCTGGCCATAGAAAAAGAAATTTTAATGATTTGAACTCTTGTGAATATCGAATGTGAACTATGATTGAACTTTGAATCATCGAATTGAGAATTATTGAACTACGATTTTGATTATCAGACTATAAAATTGTTAATGAACTATGTTACCAAACTATGATGTTGATTTTGAACTATGACTATTGATATTGAAAACGACTTTGAACCATAACTATGATCGAGTTACAATATTATACTACGATGTTGATTTGACTATGACTATTGATATTGAAAATGACTTTGAATCATATTTGAATTATAATACAAATCATCATTATCAAACTATGTTATTGAATCATTATTATGATTGTGCTATGTTATTGATTATTGATTAACGACTGTGATTGAACTGAGATTTATTGAAAATGACTTTGATACTAGTTTCTGATCTGTCGTATTTTGATATGATGTATTCTAATTCTATATAAGTATAGACATTTTATAATGTACTACATAGTAGTTTTGAAACCCTTGGCATGTTATGGAATACTCACGAGCTGTTGAGCTCATATGAATTTTTATCCAATACATTTCAGGTAACGATATTGGCAAGGAAATAGCAAGTTTAGTTCAGGATAGCCGAAAGCTCATAACTATTAACCTTTTTGTATTAAGATTTTGTTAGACATGATGTAGTTACTTTTGGTAAGTGTGGAATGTATATTGAATATGACACATCAACAGATTTTGAGGATTTACATCATGTACTTTTGTGGTTATCATAGGATACATATGAATGACTGATGTTGAATGGTATATTGACGCTTCCGCAATAGAAAAGAATTTATTCCACTGCGTTTGATTGATTGGAAATGAGAAAAATATTGTGATCATTGAAAAAGGCCTCGGTGGCCGATCACGAACCCTTAATTCGCATAGGCCGAGTTCTGGGTCGTGACAGAGTACCAACTGGTCAAAGGGTAGAACCGGTAACCCATCCAAACTAGGGTTTGCATCATCTTCTGTTGTTGCTGCTACCGAAGGATCTCCTATACCCGATCCTTCCTCTTCATCCTTCTCTGTTGCTGACCTTGAAACAATCCTCAAACAGGTTCTTGCTCCACCACCCTCGACCGCTATATCTGCCACTTTTGGTAAGTCTTCTTAGTACTTTGATTCCGCGTGCAGCAATCATATGACCTCAAATTCTAGTATTTTTGCTTCCACAACTTCTGAATCCCATATTCCAGCAATCCACACTACAAATGGCTCGCATATGTCTGTCAATCATATTGGAGTAATTTCCACCTCCCATACATTCCTTCTTAAGGCCTATCTCATACCTAACCTGGCTCTCAATCTTATATATCTTGGTCAATTATGTGATCTTGGACTAAATATTATTTTCTCTCCCTCTGGTTGTGTATAGGATCCGCAGATAGGGAATATCCTTGGGATAGGTCGTAAGGTTGGCCGCTTGTTTGAGTTCATTCATCTCCGCATTTCGTATCAGCTCACTTCTCCACCTTCTTCTACAGCTTCAGTCACCACTGTTTCTCCTACAGCACTTTGGCATTTAGATTTGGGTCATATTTCGTCTGGTCGTCTACAAACTTTAATTTCCAGCGGGTTGTTAAGATCAGTTCAATGTGATAATATTGATTGTCTATCATGTCGGCTTGCAAAACAACCTGCTTTGTCGTTTAATAAAAGTGATTCTATTTCTTCTGCTCTTTTTAATTTAGTTCACTCTAATATTTAGGGGGCCTTCTACCCATTCTACAATCGGCAGATCCATATATTTTGTTATTTTTGTTGATGACTATTCTCGTTTTACTTGGTTATGTCTCATGAAACAACGTTCAGAATTGCCTCACATCTATTTTGACTTTACCCGCATGATCAAAACTCAGTTTTTTTATTCTATCAAAGTTTTTCGAACGGATAATGCATTGCAATACAAAGAATCTGGTTTTTTATATACTCTTCATCAGAATGGTACTCTTCTTCATCATTCTTGCCCTGGAACTTCTCAATAAAATGGACGTGCTGAGCGCAAACATAGGTATATTTTGGACACTGTTCGGGCACTCATTATTTCTGCCCCATGTCCTAAGCAGTTTTAGGGCGAAGCTGCTCTTACTGCCATTTATACCATCTATCGTCTTCCCTCTCCTGTCATCAATAATCAAACTCCATATGGTGTCCCTCCTGACTATAACATCTTTCGCATTTTTGGTTGTGCCTATTTCATTCTCCTTCAACCACATGAACACATCAAGCTTATCACGACCCGAAACCCACCCTATGCGGATCTCGCATCGCGACCGCCACCCTCAGGCCCGAGGACCTTTGGGCGAAGGCTCACATAAGCAGCGGTATCGAATAGATGTGCGACACATGATTGCGGAAGCATGAAAAACTTTTTTCTTTTCTTTTCTTATTTTAAATTACGCATCATTCGTCCGGTACTGCTGCTCTTTACATAGCATATATGATTTAACATTCAGAGTATAACTAAAACTTAAAACTTCATAAACAATAAATGTTTAATTGCCCCGTGGGGCTTATACATAACAGGGTACTATTTTACTAATACAAAATTCCATACTTGATGTTCGTAGTACTAGACAAAAACTACTTGAACATAACTTCCAAAAACAGCAGATTTATCATCGTCGTCCTCAAGTCGAGACTTGCTACTAATCACCTGAAAGGGGGATCCGAACAAAGTCCGGGTAAGCTAATCTAAGCTTGTGAGCAATTCCAGTATTCGTCATGGGGTTTTCAATTAGCAGTAGTTTTTAGTACATAAGAGTTTGTAAAACATTCACTGCCAATTGCTCGTATACTTGAACATAGAACATATGCATCTCTTAAAACAGATAGCTTTCAAACATTTAAAGTATTCAAGCTAAACTCGTACTTCGTCAAATAGAGTATATAACTCGAAACATATGTATTTCATAAAACAGATAGCTTTGAAACATTTAAAAGTATTCAAGCTAAACTCGTACTCCGTCAATAAAGTATATAAACTTTAAAACACATAAATATGTATTGTGAAAATGAGGGTAAAACCTGCTTTCATTTTCAAAATCACTTTGTCATCTTTTCTCTTTAATTAAGTGGAATCCGTTTTGAACCAGACTCCCATTTTACTTATAATGAAGATATCTTATGCCTGGGGGATTAGATCCTGCTACCTACCATTTTGACAGTCAATTGAGTTCCGTGCAACCCAAAATCCCATGATGTTTTTATAGATTAATTGAGTTCCGTACAACCCAAAAATTCATCATATGTTTACAGATTAATTGAGTTCCGTACAACCCAAAAATCTGTTATTTAAAAAGTCGACTGAGTTCCGTACAACCCAACCAAAAACCCATGGTGCTTAGGCACAATTTTTCTTACATTCAAATACATTTAATACAAGATTTCTTCAAATAGGTGCTTCTCATGAACATTTAAAACATCATGTACATAATTTCATAACAAATCCTTTAAACATGTGATATAAACAAATTTAGAACCCTTTACATAATTTGGCATTTAAAACTTTAGACATGCAGAAATATGTATTAAGAAAACTGTGACAGAAACCATTTTCTGAGCATGTCATAATAGAGTTTATAGAGATAAAACAATTTAAAGCTGAATCATGTAAATACTGAATTTGAAAATTCAAACACTTCATATCTTTGCATTTAAAACCTTTTCAAATCCATGGAGTTAAATCTCCACTTCAAATACAGGGTTACTCACCTTGGTCCTTTAGGGTTAGTGCTAAAATGCGCTTTCCCATTTTCCTTGTAGTTCCTAAGAACAATTCATAAACATCTCATCAACTTCACATTTATTGTAATATCATCTCGATATTCCTTAACTTATGCTTAAATCGTATTAGACCCTAAAACGATTTCATAATTTCATATGTACTTAACTTAACTCGTACTCTTAACCTATGATACAATTTAATGTGTTAGGAATTGAATTTATTTCAATTTATACTCTTCTGGTAGCTCTATTAACTTTAAAGTTATTCACTTCACATATTTACGTATCGTGTCTTTTCGTAATTCATTTCCTCGTATACGCCTTAGATTAGTACTTTGACATTACTTTAATTTATAGTCATCTGACAGATGCTATTCAACAAATTTTATGTATTTTTATTTTAGACATCTCTTTTGGTCAATTAGACTCTACCATTGAGTCCGGCGCATCGAAGAAAGTCGGTTTAGGCTTTCCTAAAATTTAATTCGGACTTTTGTATGTAAAAGGGCTAAAATGGTCATTTACCTATTTACGTGTCATATTTTTCCGTACTTCGTTTCGTAATTTGGACCTCACCATTAGACTCAGAAGGTCCGAGATAGTAAGAATACACTAATAATTTGTTTATTTTGAACAAGGGGTATTTTGGTCATTTTTCCCTTTACGTGTCTTTATTTTTTGGGGCCCCGTCTTGTAAAACGGATCCAACCATTGGCTTTAGAATATCCAAAATAGTAAGGATACACTATTCATATGTCTAATTTGGACTTTATTTGGTCAAGTTTTGAATTAGGGGCATAATAGTCATTTTACTTTATTTATTAAATAATTAAATTAATTATTTAATTATTTTTTTCAGGGGCTTAATTGCATAAATTTCTCATTAGTTGGGCCACAGTATAATTTCATAAAACAGTTGGGGTCAAACTATAAATAGAGGAAATCTTGGTTTATTTAATTTTAAATAAATCAGAAAACCAATTGGTTCGGTCCAAAGATAAGTGAACCGTTCCGGTCCGATTGTAAACCAACCGGTCCTAGTGGGTTTGCCACGTGTTGCTGACGTCACGATGACGTCAGCCCTAATGTCTTTTAAATTGAAAACAAAACATTGCCGTATAAATAAACCTGACCCGTTGGATCCGGTTTAACCCTGACCGTAACCGACCTATAGCCGACCCGAAGTCCGACCCGAACAGTGTCGTCTTCCCAACGGGGTCGACACTGTTCATGTGAAACCCTAATTTCTTACAGTCGGATTTCGTGGCATTTTAGGGACTCATTTTCTCTGTTTTCTTTTCCAAACGGTCCCTAGAGCTTTAAGAAATGTTTTTACATTGATTTTGAGCTTCGAGTTTATCTCAGAGGCTCGGTTTAGGTCGCGATAACCAGATCTGTAATACTCACAGTTCATGCTCATTTCTTGATTATTTTTCATGGGGCTTAGCTTGTTTTGATCCCCTTATTCATAGGGATTTAGTTTTCGTTCATAAAGGTAGGTTTAGAAGCAAGTTGGTAAGGTTTGTTTTGAGAACCCATACCTGCAACTCACCATATAGGGTTCGTTTCTTTTGATTTTTGATCACGTATGAGTGTTTTCATGATGCTTGTGAGACCTACTTGAAGCCTTGATACACCAAAAATGGTTTAGAAGAAGTCGGTTCAGACCTGCTATGAGCAAAGTCTTTAATGGAGGTTTTTGTGGGTTTCATATTTTTTGGTCATTACAAGACTTAAAATCATACTTAACAATCTTGTTAACATATATCTAGCACCCTATAACCGTATACAATCCAAAAACAGTTCCTAATACTTCAAATTTTTAGAGAGAGAAACATGAAAATTTTGAATATCTCTTATCTTTGTCACTGTTATTCTCCTTCTTCTACTTCTGAATCTCTTCTATTCTCCTCAGTTTCTCCCTCTTTTGGTTTCTTTTGTAAGAGAACAACATGCTTTGCATGTTTTGGTTTTAAAGACAAGGCAACCGACCTCTCTTTCTCTTTCTCTCTCTCTCTTCTCCATTCGTAGCCCTACTTCTAGCCTGCATCTTTCTCTTCTCAATAACTCCCTCTCCCATCTCATAAATTTTGCTTTTTCTCTTTTCTACTTTGCATTAAATTTGCAAGATATTTGGTGTATTATATATATATATATATAATACACATACACTTACACATGTTGGGAGACACACCAGCCGACACACACACACACACTTGCACTGTTCACACACTTTATGATTTACATATATTTATTTATTTATTTTTACTTTATTCATATACATACATGCATATATACATGCTTTCATATACATACATGCATACATACTTGATTACATATACATACATATAATTCATCTTCCATGTAATCATAATTATGTGCTTAATTTATTTAATTATAATTAAAACTAATCATTTCATATAAATAAATAATTATTTATTTATTTAATTAATTATTCTCTTTGAGTGTAAATGTTTTTACACTAATTTTCTTTAATCTTGTAATACGTGTCATATGACCCGGTATCCCGGGTCGGGATATTACAAAGCTAGAACCCCAAGCTTGTCTCTATTGTTTCTTAGGTTATGAAATTGAACATAAAAGGTATAGATGTTGGGATCCCTACTCCAAGCGACTTCTCATTTCTCGTCATATCTTTTTTTGGGAACACAAAATGTTCTGCTCCATTTCTTCATTTCACTTCTCCATTCCACCAACACCCTCATTCTTTACTGATTCCTTTATTGATCTATTTCCTGATGAGCCTTCTGAGCCTCCTCCTACAGGTACTCTAAAGCCACCTACTTTATTTGTTGATCTTGCTGTTGATACCAGTTCATCTACATCAGTCTCCTCATCAAATGCCCACATCACTAATACTTAACCTCGACGATCTACACGGGTAAAAGAACCACTTGTTCATCTTCGTGACTATCATTGTTTTTCTATTATTTTTTCCTTTCACAAGCATCAATCTTATCGTGAGGCCAGTTCTAACCTTCTTTGGCAGCACGCAATGACAGAAGAATTGTAGGCACTCGAGAAAACCCATACTTGGGACCTCGTCGGCCTACCTCTTAACAAAAATGCCATGGGTTGCAAGTGGGTTTACAAAATTAAATGCACTCAGATGGCTCCATTGACCGATACAAGGCCCGTCTTGTGGCCAAGGGCTTTACACAAGAATATGGAATTGACTACAAAAAAACTTTTGCACCTGTTGCCTATCTCACCTCTGTCCGCAACTTACTTGCAGTCGCTACTGTTCACAACTGGGGTTTATTTCAAATGGATGTGAAAATGCCTTCTTGAATGGCGATCTTACAAAAGAAGTCTTTATGAAACCTCCCTCTAGGTACAACCATCCTCCTCACAAAGTTTGTAATCTTCGTTTCACTTCGAGTTCTCACGACTCTACTCTCTTCATTTGCAAGTCTGCTCCTGGGACCATTTTACTGTTTCTTTATGTTGATGACATGATCATCACTGGTAATGATATCTCTGGCATTAATGATCTAAAATAGTTTCTTCGATAGCATTTTGAAATAAAGGATCTTGGACCTTTCAATTATTTTCTAGGTCTCGAGATTTCTTCCAATTCTGATGGTCACTATCTTTCTCAGGCCAAATATGCTTAAGTTCTTCTTACTCGTGTCGGCCTCATTGACAACAAGACTGCTACTACCCTTTTGAGCTAAATGCTAGGCTCACACCGTTGGATGACACCTTACTACATGATGCCACTTTATATTGCCAACTAGTTGGGAGTCTTGTCTACCTTACTGTTACTCGACTTGACATTCTCATGCTGTTCACATTATGAGTCAGTTCCTGTCTGCCCCTCGCTCCACTCACTATGTCGCTGTTCTTCGTATTCTTCGCTACGTCAAAGGGACAATGTTCCATGGCCTTCACTTTTTCGCTCAATCATCCCTTGACTTACATGCTTACTTTGATGCGAATTGGGCAGTTGACCTCACTGATCATCGCTTTACCACTACTTTCTGTTTCTTCCTTGGCATTTCTCTCATTTCCTAGCGTAGCAAGAAACAAACTGTTATTGTTAGATCTAGCAATAAGCAGAATATCGTGCCCTAACGGATGTCACTCAAGAGCTTATTTGATTTCGCTAGCTACTTGAGGACATGGGTGTGACTCACACCTCTGCTATTACTCTTCATTGTAAGAATCAGAGTGCTATCCAAATTGCTCACAATAATGTCTTCTATAAGCGTACAAAGCATATCAAAATTGATTGTCACTTTGTCCGATAACACATTCTCTGTGACACTGTTCATCTTCTTCTTATTTCCTCCGCTGATCATGTTGCTGACATTTGCACCAAGACTCTTCCACCACGATGCCTTAAAGATTTAATTTCCAAATTCAAGTTCATTTTTGTTCTACTACCTTGAATTTGAGCAGATGTTAGCTATACATTATTATAGATTATATATTTAGTGTATAATTAAGATTACTATCTTGCAATATGATCTTAAGATATTCCTCTTTTCTTCTTTATTCTTATATTGTATAGCTCTCAAACTCTCCAGTATAGAATTGTAATACACACGTATATTCAAAATATACATTTCATATTATGTTCCTTCTTCAACCCTGCGACTACGTTGTTGAACTCACTTCCTTAAACCTGCGTCAAATGAATACATAACTACTCATCACCATTCTCTCTCCTCTCTCTAAGATGTCAACTTCAAGATTGTTCTCTTTCTTCGGAGCCTCAATCTTCCGTTACAACACAAACCCCTCTCCAATCCCTCCCATTCGATTCAGCAAACTGTTTCCTTCCCCAACCCTACGGTTCCACCGCTGTAGTTCTTCTTCCTATGCTGTTGAAGTAGTCGATACTATCACTGCCGACGACAGAGAACCTGCTTCCGATTCTCCCCATCCGTGGCCCGAATGGGTGACCTTCGTCGACGGCTTGAAGGCCAAAGGCTACTTCGTCAAATCTCCTCAGCCGTCTCATCCTGCCGCGGCGGCGAAGGATGGGGATGGGGATGGGGATGGTGAGGGTGGTGATAGTACGGGTAGTGATGGAGCTGTTTACAAGGACATGACGCTCTTGAAGGACGCTTGTCTAAGCTTTGCTCGCGACCGCTTTGACATTTTCAAGTGAGGGCTTGTATTCAGATTCCTTTTTGTTATTATCCGTTTGGTTTCTGGGAAACAATGGAAGAAACTAAAGGAAAATGAAAAATTTTTCTTATGGTTCTTGTTTGGTTTACCCAAAAGAAAAAGGAAAGTCAATTAAACTAAGCTGAATTAGTGTATCTGTCTGAACTGAATACCGGTTTTTGTTTCGTTTCGTTCCCAAACTTTGAGTTGATTCTCAAAATTTATTACATTTTGAGTGTGACGTTATCATTGTAGCTTACATGAGTATATTTTGAAGCATTTGAATTTAGTGCAGATCATTGTCTAAGCATGATATTCAAACTGTTGTGGAGGTTGGATGCCCTAATCTTTTTCGAAAAGCTGTTAATTCAGCAAAAAGGTTGAGAGTATATGTACGACTCGATGAAGGGGATGTAAGTTCCTCCATTATTATTTTTTTGATGGTTAAGTTCTTCCATTAATTTGATAGAATTTATCTATTAATTTCATTGATGAAAGAAGATACGCAAGAAACTGGATTGTATTTAGTTTACTTTTGTTGTATATTGTCAAGCAGAGGAGGTATAAAATCATTTCCTAAACCCTTAACAAATTATTTATTTATTTGACTTAAATACTTAAGTGTAGGTATGTAGTGCTTGCAATCTTCGAGAATCGTGTGATAGAGCATATGTGATACTAAAGGAATCTGAAGCAGCAGCACGCACAGTGGATATTGTGCGCATCTTGTTGTTCTATGCACTAGATCCACTTGTTATTTCAGGAGGAGAAAAACCTCCCGGTAGAGAGTCTGTTGAGGTATCCGCAAGATATTTACTTTCGGACTTGATAAAATTGAGTCAGACATCCCCCGATCCAGCACTTCCCAAGCCTTCTGCAAAAGCTTCTCGTCGAAAGGAACAATCTCAGGGTATCATGGATGACAAGTTCTCTCAAGATGTTGAAATGAAGAAAGGTGATTGGATGTGTCCCAAGTAAGTTACTTTGAAAGATTCTTTATTTTGAACACGAATCTGTTATGTATTTATTATTTTTTCCTGTACTAGTTAATTCCCTTCTGCTGGGCAAATGATTCTATAACTGCAAGACTCCATGTGCTTGGAGCAAAAGCATGAAGACCCCTGATAGAACCAAAAATCTAACCAACTATTCAACTGAAAAGTAGAAGACAGATAATAAGAAATGAAAATTCCTGAAAAAAGATTTAAAAAAAAAAGGTGTGCTTGTAACGTGGTTCCTATCACCAAGGAAGCTGTTCGACCGAGGATATCAGTGGTTGGATAAAAATTAACACTTATCCAGTTATCAATGCTGTTTCAAGTGGTCCAGATTGAGCCTAGTTCTGCACTGTTTTAGAGGATTCTGCCTTAAGTTGCTCTGATTTTGGAAATTTTGAATTTGGATGATGAGGAAGTTGACATATTAGGCACTAACTAGGTTCTGGACATCCAAAAAGGAAGAAACATGTTGGGTAAGGTGTGGGATAGTAAGAAACAGATGGCCAGTTATATTTGGGATCTGCATAGATTCATAAATTGTCATGAAATGGTTCACATATCTTATATTTAATAGAGCATCTTAAATTTATTGACCTTGAGAACCACAATCAGAGAGTGCTTGGTTATGATGATACTTTAAAGAACCAGTAAGTTTACATAGAGATGAGTAGTGATGTACTAAAACACTGAAAGGTTGGTACTGAGCAGACAAGTATAAATTGCTAGAATGGTTGGAGGGTGTTTCGAAACCGTGTAGATTTTGGGGTGGGAAATGGGAAAAGGATTCGGTCTTGGCATGATCAATGATGTGGTAACATGGTTTTGAAAGATGTATTTCTGGACTTATTTTAGATTGGCGCGGATAGTGAGGCTTTGGTATTGGATTATCTTCATTTTTAGGGGGACGTAGTTGTTTGGGACTCATATTTTAACGGGGCCTTTCAGGATTGGAGCTGAAATTTGTAGGAAATCTATTGCAATCTCTCTAGGAGGTTCAGGTTCGTGAGGGTAGGGAGGATGTGGTGCTTTAGAACCCGGACAGAAATGGATTTTTTAGTGTCTCCTCCTGTCTTCGAGTTCTTTGTTATCTGGTTGCCTCAAACTTCCCATGGAAGGACATATGAAAGGTGAAGGTGCCCTTGAAGGTTCCTTTTTCTGTTTAAACAGTTGTATGGAAGGGAATTCTGACTTGGGATAAATTCGGTAGGAGGAGACAACTTTTGTCCATTTGATGTTGTATGTGTCAAGTGGCCAATAAGGATCCCAATTTATCTTCTCATGCATCGTGGGGTTACTTGGAGATGTGGATGGTTAATCTCTCTCTTTGCGGTGTCCATTGGGTTATGCCTTGCACAGTGAAGGAGTTGTTGGCTTGTTGGGGTGGAGGTTTTCTATCTAAGTGGGTTCAAGGAGTTTGGAACTTTGGAGGATTGCCCTTGATTGTTTGATGTGGAGTATTTGGTGTGAGAGGAATATACACACATTTGAGGATGTACAGGTGTCGGTGCCTCAATTGAAGAACACTTTTGTTTGGCAATTTTTCATTTTTGGAGTTCTGGGCGTTTTCCAGATTCAATTCACTTCCATGGAGTTTTTGAGGACTTTGAGGATGTACAGGTGTCGGAGCCTCGATTGAAGAACACTTTTGTTTGGCAATTTTTCATTTTTGGAGTTCTGGGCGTTTTCCAGATTCAATTCACTTCCATGGAGTTTTTGAGGACTTTGAGGATGTACAGGTGTTGGTGCCTCAATTGAAGAACACTTTTGTTTGGCAATTTTTCATTTTTGGAGTTCTGGGCATTTTCCAGATTCAATTCACAGTTCCGTAGAGTTTTTGGGAACTTAAATTGTATAGTAGGAGCTTAGCTCTAGTTCCTTTCTGTTTTTCTTTTTTTGTATGTGTATTTTTTCCTATTTGGCATCTTCTATTTAATTGCTCCTTTTACTAGTTAGAAAGTATAACTTGCTAGAACCAAAGAGAGAACTGCTCTCAGTTTGTCTTGCATCATTTAAATTTCTTACATAATTAAAATTCTAAGATACAGTCCTAGGGATGGGGTAAGAATTAGGCAGTAGTTTGATTTCTTGATTGGGAAAGAATTAGGAAAGAATTTCATTTCTTGATTGCAACAAGTAAAAGAGGGTCAAAAGCAAATGTAAATAGGTATTCCCCCGACACAGAGTCCTCACAAAACTTGTTAAGTGATCTGTAACCTAAAACCTTAACTAATTTGATGATGGAAGCAATTTGGCTTTAGAATTTCCTATTTTCCTTGGCTTGGCCCACCTCCCCGAGGGCCGTCGAGGAGATCCATGGATTTGCTTGGTTCTCCATTACCTGGTGTTTGTGATTCTTTTCTAAAGGAGATATCCTATATAGGATGGTGTGGAGGGCAGAATTGTCGTGGCTTAAGTTGTAGGAAAACATGCTGATGAGAGCAAGAGAGACAGCAAGTGTTGAGGAGTTTCCAACAATGCCAAGGGTGGTGCATTGGGGTGAGTTCACATCCTTGTGAACCTTTAGCAGGTGAACCATGCATTGGTGTGAACAGTTGCAAGCATAGGGCTTGCAAGAATGTTATCAATAGTGTATGCTTGAGTAGTTTGTTGCGCAATGATAGAGGATATCAATTATGTATTATGTATACTACTATTCTATTACTATATTTTCCTTTTTACATTTATTTATTCTCTTATTTAAGAAAATGTCTGCCTCATTCTTGACTTGTGATGGGGATGTCTACAATGTCAAATTTCTTAAAAAGAGAAAGGTTGGACACTTTGAGATGTCTTCATCTTGATTCCAAGAGTGTTTGTTGGACATGATTTCTATTAAGATGTGTTATGCTACACGTCATAATTTGGTGAGTGGCTGAGATGTCTCGGTTAAGTTTCCATAATTATAAATTTAATTTTAAAATTTGGACATGTCTACGGGGTATCAATATGTGTTTAGGAGTGTCTACAAAGTGGTGATGCTTAATGTGTGTTTGACATGGACAAAACACCTTCCTTGGATTGTTTGTGCTTCTTAGCTCGGGGGATCAAAGTTATTCCACCAGCCATGGTGAAATTTCGCTATACCCAGCAAGGGAAGATCTTTAATTACACCAAAGTCTGATATCTGCATTGTTGGGAAGTTCATCCAACAAGTAGTGAGCTCATGTATAGCCACCTTGGAACTTGTAGATATGTTATATGGTGAGCATGTAGCAATTGTCTACAGCATGCCTTGGGTTTTAATGTCTGAAATTAATGACCAAAGGCAGTTTCAATTCTTGTCCAAATATATCTTCTGTCTGTCTCACTTATCAA
The DNA here is from genome assembly GCA_008638375.1 of Nyssa sinensis. Classification (NCBI taxonomy): domain Eukaryota; kingdom Viridiplantae; phylum Streptophyta; class Magnoliopsida; order Cornales; family Nyssaceae; genus Nyssa; species Nyssa sinensis. The sequence continues at coordinate 26,599,770 of CM018035.1, forward strand.
AAAAAAAAAAAAAAAAATCTTCCGTCTGTCTCAATTTCTTTGATCTTATTGTATGTGTTGTTATCTATTGCTTGCATTTTGATTCTGTCACATACTTTCTTCAATTCATGAACTGATGCCCCTTCAATTTTGTTGTAGATGCAACTTCATGAACTTTGCTAGAAATACACAATGCCTTAAATGCAACAAAGATGGCCCAAAAAGAGTTGGTGCAGATGTCGAAATGAAGAAAGGAGATTGGGTCTGCCCTGAGTAAGTTCATAATTTTCTTAATAAGAATTCCTAGTAACCAACCTTTTCAACTATACTTCTCTATCCTTAGTATCATCATCTTGCTGAAATTCCAACTTGAAGTATTGTTAGTTTATATATATTTCAATATACCAGGTGATATGGTCTATGATTATCCGAATTGCTTACAGTTTCTTGATTATCAGTGGGGCATTTAGTTATTGCCATTGCAAAATGATAAGAGTTCAATAGAAAAATTTATGTCAGGAAATAATTTTCACCAAGTACATAAAAGGACATAGAAAAAAACTGCAGGACTTTAATTAGAAAGCCCAAAAAAAAAATCCTCTGTGGCAATGAATAGGTAATGCTTTGTTTTCGTTTGTGCATAGTGCATTCTGATTGATGCTGTATCCCCCCCCTGCCTTCTTTTTCCCTTCCTCTGGGCTGCATAAGATCCCTACTATATGGTAATTTCGTGATATCCGGTACTTATCTAAATAGCTTTAGAAATTTTATCCTTAAAGAAAAGTTTTTTTCTCTCTCTCTCTATCTCTCTCTCTATCTATCTATCTAGATTAGGGTTCTCTATCATTTGAAAGCATATGTGGGTATATAAATTACCATTCTAAATCTTATTAGAGTTTCAGCAGAGTTCTATTGCTTGACTATGGCCTATGGGAATGTTTACCCTTCAGCAAACAGGGTTCTCAATATGGTTCTAAGTATCAGTATTGGTCTCTGTATTAGCTGCCGCTGATCTGACTTGTGTCAAATGGCATCCACAATTCTCATTAAATCGTTTTTGTCAGTCACCAAGTAAATCGTTTTTGACAATATCCTATTATTTAAGTGGAGTCTGCATTATGTGAAGTTCACTAAACCAAAATAGAATTTTGGTTTGATATGTGAAGCAAAAGAAGTTTCTAAAGCTTAGGTAATAAATTGTTTCTGCTCCAAGATGATACCACTGAGATACAAAAGTGCTGCCTGATTTATTAATTTTTCTTTATAATTACAGGGTTAGCACAATCTATGGCAATCAGGAGCATGTTTGTTCACTTATCATGTTTTTGATATCATGTAAATTTTCCGTTAGTAACAAGATCCATCACTTTTATAGGTATCATGTAATTTCTAGTACTAATTATGTCTTCTGATGTGCATAGTTCTGATTTTTAGAAACATTATTAATCTAATGATTTGTTGGTAGTCTTTGGCCAAATGTTACTTGAGACAGCTTGTTATGGTACATAAAACAGGAGTAGGAATGCAACATGTTACATACTCTAAATCTGGTACGTAGTGGGTAGGTTTATATAGATGACATGCATGAAATACGATGACGCAGGTCTAATTGTAAAAGTGTTTTCTTTTCTTCACCAAAAACTGAGTAATGAGAATTAATATCATTGAAATGTATAAGTTATCCATAAAGTTACAAAAAGTTATTATATTGGAATGAAACACGTAAAAACATTGAACTAAGCATAACTATTTATAATGATCTCTTAACACGTAAAAACATTGGACTAAGAATAACTATTTATAATGATCTCTTGATTTGCATTGGTCTTTTCTAATCATTTTTCTCTTAAAAGGAAAATTAAAGAACTAAGAAGAAATTTTTTAGATTGTTAAATTTAGTGTTTTGGAATGTAAGTATCCTTATTCTGTAATACATGCACGCAACAAAATGGGGATTGTTAGGGTATTAAATTTAGTGCTTCCATTTATTTTCTATACAATGACTACATTTTGGTTTAGCATGTTGGTGCATGGATTTAAATCGTGGTCGCGTGATACGACTCCGTCACGGTTGTGGTGTAACGGTATCAGGAGTATCGGGTTATTCGTAACGGGAATCGGAAACCTCAACCTTAAGTTTTTTTCAAACATTAGTAAATATCTTAAAAGTCACCGATATACATATCTTGACTACAATTATGACATTTTAATATTTTTACTATTATTTTTTAGTTTTCTAACACCTAAAAAATATTTTTCTTGAAAATAATAGTTAAGAAGATATTTTATTATTTTATATTAATTTTTTAAAGTTAAACTAATAAGAAATAATATTTAATTTGAATAAGGTTACAACTAGTAAAAAAATAATTATAAGCATGAAAATCAATTTAGTTGATTAGTTGTGGAATAAAAAAAAAATTAAAAATTTTGAGGCCAATAGGACTTTTCGAGTTCGTATTGATCTGAATGTTTTGGTAACTCATTTCAATTTTTTTTGAATTATTTTATTAAGTCTCTCTCTTGTATATAAATCTTATAAAAATAGAAATCATAAGAATTCTGTAGAAAAAAAAAATTTAATAGTAAAAGAACATAAAAAATTTGAAAAAAAAAACATAAAATGGCCGTAATGGCAATAATGGCCGATAAGTAACGGTATCGGCCGGCGTGAATTTTGGTCATACCGATATATCGGTATCGGAGGGTCAAAAAATCGATATGTAACAGCCGATACGTAACGTAACGGCTGTTATTTAACACCATGTGTTGGTGTTTACTATTGTATGCATAATGCATGTAAAGGCTACAGCTATATCCATGCAGTCTCTCATCTCAAGGAAATGCAGAAAATGCTTCAGTCTGTTAAAGCATTTTTAGTGATCAGCAAAAATTTTATTGTCCGTAGTATAGATGTTAATTGGACATGTGATGGTCAGAGCTTGTGTGTCTGGAAACCATTGACTGGCTGTTGTAAATGCATTTTACTATTATTGGTCATTTAGGAAAATCTCAGTTCATAAAACTATAGAATTAAAAGACACGTGTTTGTTTTTGTTGTGAAATGCCAATTTCCAACTGCCCCTTTCTATTTTTTTTCCCTGTGATATCATCAAATGCTTGGGCTCTATGAATATCACATTTTTACTGGAATAATGACGAAATTTTGTTTCAGATGTAATTTCATGAACTTCTATAGAAATGTACGATGCCTGAAATGCAAAGCAGAAGGGCCTAAGAGAGTTGAAATGAAGAAAGGAGATTGGAACTGCCCACAGTAAGTTTGTTATTGTTTTTTGACCTGTTAAGCCACATTCCTAGGTATAATGCTTTATTTTCATCATCTCATCTGGAAAAAAAAGATAACAAAGATCACTTTATCTTCATCATCATCGCTTGGTGGTAATGTTTTAATTTGCCTTGGAACTTATTTCATTGTTTTTTCATGTCGCACAAAATGCGGGATAACAAATGCATTTGGTAATATAGTTTTTCTTTGGGTAATGCCTCGCATTCTTAAAAATTCTCTCCCATCAAAAGTCCAAAGCTGAAGAAAAATGGTTTTCTGAGCAAAGCCCTGGGTTTGTCTGTGTGTGTATGCTAAATTGTTAATAAGTACCCTTGGTTTTTGTTTGTTTCTGACATTTCTGAGAAAAAAAAACTTGGATAGTCAATGTTTAGATGCTGCCTTAAAATGTCTCATTATGTTTTCATGTCAGTATAGGATATTAAATGTTAGTTGGTATCACAATTTCTCAAAAAAAGAAAAATTGCTTCTCTCTAGGAACTACTTTTGATCAAACTCTGAAGCTGTGAGAACATGATTTTCTTTGGTATCACAATTTCTTAAAAAAATGCTCCTCCCTAGGAACTACTTTTCATCAAACTCTGAAGCTATGAGATCATAATTTTCTCAGAGCAGAGCCCTAGGCTCTCATAACATTAAGATAAATCAGCATAGTTGTTAGAATCTTACTTTTCGCAATTTGAATCTTATGATTCTAGTTGATTTCATCCCTTATCAATACAAATTTTTTGGTGAATCCCATATTGGAGAGAATCTTAATGAATCTATGTGAATTAATAGGCAATAACACTATTTCCGATTTCCAATTTGAAAATGATTCATGCAATTCAATAGCGTGTTGAGCTCAATAACCAAAAAGGTTCCTTTTTATTTTATGATTCTATTTTTCTGCCAAAATAAACTTGCCAAATCCCTTTTAAGGGCTTTAGCGTTAAAATATATTATTCTTCCTCTCTCAAGGCACCAAGAATTCGATCTCTCTCTCTCTCTCTCTCTCTACAAAATTCAAACTCAAAATATACACACACATGTATATTTTTTTTCCTTCAACATGTTCTTGCTAAGAAAATCATTTGAGAACTTCTTTAGAAAGAGTCTTTTCTGCTTGGTCCTTTGATATCAGCATTTTATAGTCTTTGCTGTTGTGTGTTTTAATTAAAAAATGTTTTGCCAAGTGAAAAAGGAATGTAGTAATGATCCAAATAAAAAAAAACTTTTACCAAATAAAAAAAAAAATTCTTTCCCATTTACAATAGGGAAATTAAATGCACTCTCCTTTGTTCTCTTTTGTTGGGTGTGGGGGGGGGGGGGGGGGGGGGGGGAACTACTGTAGGAAATCTGAACATACAAATCAGTTTAGATTAATTCTTTAGATGACTTTGCAGTCTTAAAGCCAAAGTTTGACGAGGACCAAGAATATGTTCATGGGTTATCGTCTGAAGTTCCCAATTAAAACACTATGCAGTCTTAAAGCCAAAGTTTGACGAGGACCAAGAATCTGTTCATGGGTTATCGTCTGAAGTTCCCAATTAAAAGAGGGAAAAATAAGAAAAGGAAACCCGAATAAACAAATCGTATTGGTTATTCTTCAGGTCTGTTACCTAGTTTAGAAGTGGAAAGTGTTGAATAGGAATGCAACATAATATGACTTATGGATTACCATACCTGATATGGATTTTTTTTTCTAGCCTAGCTCAGGGAATGCCAACTTTGATGTGGATTATATATGTTGTTTAATTTATTCTTCACTGTTATGTGTGTGTGTGGAGGGAAAAACATGTTCTGTTTCTCATCACGTGTGTTGTGTATAGGTGTGAGTTCATGAATTTTGCTAGCAACACCAAGTGTTTGCATTGCCAAGAGCCACGTCCCAAGAGACAGCTGAATCCTGGAGAGTGGGAGTGTCCCAAGTGAGTCTGGGTTTGTGTGTGTTGAAATTTCATTTTGAAGTTAAGTGATAAAAACCTATTAATTAACATATGGATTTCTTTCTGTAGATGCGATTTTTTGAATTATAGAAAGAACATGATTTGCTTGAAGTGCAATTGTGAACGCCCCAAGGAGGTGGTGACACAGTATGAAGAGCAAGTATGGAGGCACCCTAGTTAGGGTAACTTCTTTTGGCTAGTGCGACACTGATCGGGAGAATACTCTTCACGATAAAAAAAAGGCAGAGTAACAACCCTGGGCGTTCAAATTTGGTATCTATTTTGCAATCATAGAGAATATGTTCAAGTTGGGATGTTTTCCTCTTTGTATTGTTAATTGAGATGAATTTTTGGGGTATTTCTTGGCTATGTAATTTTGGCCAGTACTATTACTTTTATTCTCTCTTTGTAATTGATTTAGCTAAGTTGCACATGATCTAAGTTGAAAATCAAAAGCATTTGGTAGTTCCTGGCAATTGATGAATCTATTATGCATATTGATGTTGCTTATTTCTGGTAAGAAGGGACTCCCGTCCTTTGCTATCTATCAAGAACTTGAGGTCAGAGGGTTATCGAGAAAGCTTTAGTGGTAGCTTTTCTGATCATAAGGTTAATGATGAAAAATAGACTATAATTCAAAAGAAGAATTAAATATAAATTAAAAGCGTACTTTATGGTCTTATTTATAGGTTGTAAATCTCATAGTTGAGTAGGATTAGGAGTCATAAAAGTAGGAATTTGAAGATATCTGAAGATAGTAGATGCCGTATTGAATTCTATTTCTTTATTTAAGATTGGTAGGATATGGAAGGTGGTGCTATGTCTTGAATCATATACCTTTGAACCCTCCGTGCCTGATTGATCTGGATAAAACAATTTTTATTGATCTGTATCCTAAAGAGTTTTGTATAGACATGTGTTATGCTTCGAATAGATTTGTCACTTTATGGTATATCAGCCACTTTCTCCCGAGCCTCAGTTCTGAGGGACTCGTGCAGAGTTGAGGTTAGGGTTTTTGAAGAGTCAAACGTATTTTTATAAATGTCGTTGCGTATTTCGAAAGAACAACTATTGATGGGATAGTTGATGTCTCATTATTGCGTCAGCTGTCAATTGGATAATTGAGGCCATTATCGGCCAACCGTTGATTGGGGTTTGGAGCCACAAATGACGTTTTTTCTTAGATATTTCTTATAAATAAAAGAAATCTCTCTGAGAAGAGTTTTTCATGAACTATTCATAAGTACCTAGTGCAATTTTGAGTTAAAAGGGAGACCCCAAGGTGATTTCTAGTGCACTTGAAGATCATTCTGGCCATCAACCTTCAAGCTTTTGGTCAGTTGTGAAAAATACCTCCCCATTTTTTCTTTTTTGTTTTGTCTTTCGTTTTTTCTCTTCTTCTCATTTTCTGTTTTATTTGAGAGGATGACTACTTCTGATGCTCAGTCAAGCATGGGAAAGGAGGTGAGAGAGGTTGTAGAGATAGGAGGTTAGGAGGTTTTAGGCCTTGTATTGAGTGACGAGGATAGGATCGTCTCAAATGACAGTTCCGGAGCGCTTCTTATCGAAGCCCACCTCGAACATAGGAATAGAGAGACCAGCTCATCGGGTAAACCCCATAGGAGAGAAGAGGGTAAGAGTGCCATGACTAAGGGTATACTTGTAATACCCCAACCCGAATGTAACCGAGCAAAGTGTTGTAATACAAAATGTTAGAATGAATGTGCCTTACAGACTAAGTTACTTGCTAGGAACAAATCTATAAAAGACATTGTTAGGGTTCATTTTTCAAGATTAATCTATAGTCCAAGTGTGAGCTTCGGAAAGTCCCGAGTATTCGAATAACACCCGTACGAGCGATGAATGTATGTGCACGCTTACATATATAGAAGCATGTATATATGTATATGTGTGACAAATATGTATATACACACACACACACATATATATATATATAAAACAATATATATATATATATATATATATATAAAACAATATATACATATATAAAGTGTGTGCAAAATATGTGTTTTGTGGGTAATACATATCTATATGTGTGGTATATATACATATATACATATATATATACACACACGTATGTGCAGTAATGTGTGCAGTGATTATATATATATATACACATGCATGTCGATAGTGTATGTAATATATATGTATATAATATATAGATATCATGAAATTAAAAACAGAAAAGAAAAGGGAAAAAGAAAAGGAAAAGGATCAGAAAGGGAGAGAGAGAAGAGGGAATTGCCATAAAGAGAGAGAGAAAAGGAGAGGCGGTGAGTAAGATGTTTTGGGGTAAAAGTGTGTGTGTGTGTATATATGCCTATATATATATATACATGCATTGCATGCATTAGAAAGAAAAGAAAAGAAACAAAAAGAGAGAGAACAAGAAAGAAGAATAAACTAAGGAAGAAAAGGAAGGAGAAAGGGAAAAACTGAGCTAAGTAAACAAAAAATGTGAGTTTCTCTTTCAGTTTCATAGTTAAATTGCATGTATGTACTTTATGATTTTAGAGAATAGATAAGGAAGAGAAATGGGGTCTGAAAGGCCCAAGAAACCTAAGAAAAATCAGAAAATCCCCCATTGATGACCTTCAAGTTCAGACCTGAACCAACCTTTGTAAAACCCCATTCCATTACTTAACTTAAAATAGACCTCACAAGGGTTATGAAAACCCTAGACCACGACCAAAAAGCTCAAAGGAAAGCCCTCAATTATCGAGTTGCAAGTCACAACCAATGAGCCCAAACACCCCAAATGAATACCAAACCCCATTTTGTGATCGAGGTTAGAACCTCCATTAAGAAACAAGAACAAGAAGTCAAACCTCATCCATTTTGGTCAAGAAATGTCCATGTATGAACCCTAAAACTGTGGGGAGGATAAAGCTTCAACCAAGCTTTCTAGGCTACCTTAATGCCCCAAACCAACGCCAAAATGATCCCCATGATCATAGGAGTTCATAGGAACAAGAAGCAGGTGAAATGGGGCTCTAGAACTCCAAAAAATAGAGAAAGAAGAAACCTACAACTAGGGCTATAGTGTCACATAAGAGTGAGGAGGATGATGAACATTAAAACAGGGACGACGTCGTTTTGAGTTATTTTAAGTGTAACTATGTCGTTTTGATGTTCATTTTAAATTTATAAGGTTGAGTAGACCTGTTTGGTAACAAGGGTAGGAAATCAATTTACTGAGCCTATTTGGAATAGGGATATCCTAGCCCTATTTTAAACCCTTATCCATTGTTTTGCTTTTAGAAATTCAGAAAAATAAACAGGGGTTGCTGCCCCAAAGGATTGAACCTCAGACCATCACGTGTGTGGGAACTTATGCCCCACACACGGACCACTATGCCACTGAGGCACATGTGTTTACATTTTACCAAATATAATATATTATATTATATTAAATAAATTAATTAAATAAAATAAACTAATTATTGTAATTAATCCCGATACCCAAATAAATTAAAAGTATAGTATATTCTTATTATGTTAGGCATTTTAAACCTAATGGCGAAGTCCGTTTCACAAGACGGGGTCCCAAAAAAATTAAGACCCGTAAAAGTACAAAATTACCATATTGCCCCTAGTGATACCCTAAGCCAAATTGAGACCCGTAAAAGCCTAAACCTATTTTTTTCGACGTTTCGGATTCAATGGAAAAATTCCATTTTACCAAATAAGACACTGATGATGATGATATGTATACTTGACTAATTCTAGAAATTAGGCTACACGTAGCATTGAACTGAGAACTGTTTACTGAATGAATAGAGACTTTGAAAGGGAAGGGAAAAGTGACTAATTATTAAGAAATAACGAACTGTGTTAAAGCTAAGTAAAACACGATCTCTTAGATGTGGTATTCTTAACAATGATTATTCTTTTTACTGCCATATTTGGACTCCTATATGTATTTGATGTTTATTCCACAATTCGATGCTTATTTTATCTTGTGGACATTATTGAGCATTTGACTGCTATATCTTGATCATGGATGTCTGTACACTTTGTACCATGCCTTGAAAGGCCAACTGTTATTTTCTCATTTATGAGAAAAATGATATTCCATATATATGTACACTCTTCGTAGAATTATGCTGATCATGATATATTATGAGTACCTGGAGTTGTGCTTAGTCATAACCTCCATCTGATGCTTTTACTGAGTTAATGGACCTACGGGTCAAAATCTATGAATGGACATATGGCAATGATGGCGTGATATACGCACTGAGTATTGACTAAGGGTATGCCGGGCCCTAAAAGAATGAGGGTGTGCCAAGCCCTGAATAGAATATGAATAAAAAATGTTTGAATGATCATATTTTCCCTATGAATGATCATATATTAAAAGCTTATCCATTGATTTACGATTGATTGGTTACCTATTGATTGTGGTAGTATAACTATTATTTTTGACAAACCCCTATTGATGACTCATGTACCTTGTACCATTTATTCACTTATTCTTGACTGGTTATTGTGATCTCTATTATCCTGATTTGCTATTATGACATTCTATTTCTTGACTAGCTATCATGTATCATATCCTTGTTTATCTTGGATTATGTTCTTTTTATATTGACCTTGACCCATGGTAGTATAAAGGCAATTTACTTACTGAGCTTAGTTAGCTCATTTAGACTTACATGTTTATTTCAGGAAGGGATGCTGCAAGTAGACAGTAAGAGGTTGCAAGCAATAGAGGAAATTTTGATAAATGTAGTAGGGAATGATCAGTATGGTCATAGCTCTCCCATGTATTCACACCTTGAGGGTGAAGTAAATGTTTGGATTTATAAAACTTTATTATTATGACTTCCATTGTATAAATGTTTAATTGTTTAAATTTCACATTATTATCATTGATCTAGTTAAAAGAAAATGTAGGGACGGCCTCGCGATCCCAAATCCGCATAGGGTAGGGTTTCAGGTCGTGACAATACTAGATACCTGAAAGTCAGTTTTGACTTTCCTCATAATGTGTTCTGTAGGATACTGAGACCAGTAAATCACCCATCAGATATTGAGAGAGGGGAGATCTATGCCTACCTCGAATGGTTCGAGGTTGGTGTACGCTTTCCCTTCCATTCATTAATCAATGAATTTTTCTGTTGGTTCAAAGTATGTCTTGCTAAACTAAATATTAATGGTTGGAGGCATTTGATGACTTTTTTAGTTTTAGGACATCAGAATGGAATTGAGGTAGATCTGGACCTCACTAGGAGTAATCTGGACATGAAGTACCTAAAGTCGGAAGGGATGTTCTATATGTCATTCGACAAAAGGTTCAATACATTGATCTCGGTACCCACTTCCAATAAGACATGGAAAAAGTGGTATTTCTTCGTTAAGGGTGGCTGGGAATACGAGGATTTCGAGAATAGGAGAAACTTCTGTCCTCGGTACACCGACTTCAAGGATGAGCATACTGAACTCAGACGCTTATACTTAATTTTTTACTCTTATTTTGATCTGACTGAGAATGTTGAAAATCTTGTCTACTATAGATAAGAAGGCTTGGAGAAGGTCGATTTTCACTCCCGATCTATAAGAAAAATACAAGAGGCTTCTCCACCCCCAAGATTTTTCCCATGACAAGATCCTTACCTTCTAGAACTTCATGGATGCCGGTCTTGTAAAAGATAAGTTGGAGATCTTGAAGAAGATAGTCTTGATGGGCTGGACACCAGGATTGAAGAAGGTTAGGGGGACATCCACCCCTATCGAACAAACTCCTCCCCAAAAGAAGAGGAGGACTGAGGTAGGGGGATCCAGTTCTCCTAAATGTAGGGTCTCAGAGGAGTTGGCTCTGCCTATTGTATGACATGAACTTCCACCACCTCCAGCCCCCATAGCATGTTCTGGATCTCGAGGAAAAGGGAAGATAGGAGCAGTTCCTCCAGGGGTGGCCATGGTTGAAACGGGAGAGGTGGCCATAAAGAAGGCCTACGAGGAGACTTGGAGCTCGGCTGCCGGTCACTTCAAGGGTCTGAAGCCTCGGAAGATTTCCAAGGACCTCATGGTCTCCCATATGAGGGTAAGATTGTCTTGACCTGTGCTTTAGTCGATTTCATATATATATTTTTTAAACTTCCGACCATACTGGCTCGTTTATTTTACTCGTTTCGCAGGCAGCTCATGCCATGGCTGCCATCATAGACTGCTCTAAAGAGTTAGAATGGGTGGACAAACTTCAGGCCGAGTTGGATGAAACAAGGCTCCAACTTGGGACTACCCATTCTGCATCTCTTTCCCTAGAAGAGAAACTGAAAGAGTCCCTCATCGCTCTCGCCATTCTGGAGTCACAGAAGAATGCCTTCACCTTAGATTTTGAGGCTTTAAAGAAGGAAAAGGAGAACTCCAAAGTTGCAGTGAGAGAAGAGACGAAGAGAGATTTTAGGGAAGAGGTGAAGAGACTAGACGGGGAGTTTGTGGATCATGGATATGAAACGTTCAGAAAGAAGATCCAGAAGCTTTATCCCGACCTTGACATCTCTGGAGTGGATGAGGTTTCTGTGGATGAGCTTATGTTGAGTCTTCATGAAGCTGTCCCGATGGAACCTACAAATCTTGTGCAAGAAGCCCCTCTTGTTGAGGATTATTAATTATGACTTCTTGTAACTTTTTTCTTTCTTCTGGTCTTCCGATTTTGTAACCTTCCCCTTTTTGGGATTTTTAATTTTATGAAACTTCTGTTGCTTCAGATCTTGTGTCTAGTTGGATATCTTTGCCTTATATCTAAGCTTTAAGATAATTTCTTCAATATCCAGGCCATTAGAGATTTCAAAGCACTTATGAGATATTTTAGAGGTCGAAATAACAGGATATACAGAACTGCCACACTTATAGAAAAAAGGTTTCTTAGGTGTCTGCATACTAATAAGTCATAATATACCGATCTACAATACTTGTACTTAAAACAAACCTTTTCTAGAGATTTGTAGAGTGAGAAAAATAGATCAGACCCATAACATTCGTAATGAATACAAGGTCTTGGGGGATCCATACATTGATAAAATGGACCAGAACTATAGTATTTGTATTGAACATAAGACTTTTAGGGATCTGTACATTGATTTAATGGACCAGACCTATGACACTTCTGATGGCCACAAGGTTTTTAGGGGTCTGTACATTAAGTGAAATGAACTAGACCTGTGACACTTATGATGGACACGAGGTTTTTAGGGGTTTGTATATTGAGTGAAATGGACCATACCTGTAGCACTTGTAATGGCTAAAAGGCTTTTATGGGTCTATGCATTGAGTGAAATGGACCAGACCTATAAGACTTGTAATGGATACAAGGCTTTTAGGGGTCTGTGCATTGATAACAAACTTTGAAGTAAAAAAGTAGCTTTATTATTGATAATACTTGTGTGAGTGTTCGATATTCCAAGGTCTGAGTACAGGCTTCCCAGTTGAATCTTCTAACCAATAAGTCGTAGGTCTGACAATCTTGGTTACTTTGTAAAGTCTTTCCCAATTAGGGGAGAGCTTTCCCATGGTAAGATATTTAGTGTTTGGAAATACCCTTATAAGGATGAGTATCCGAGTTGAAAATTTGTGGGTTTTAACCCCTGGTTGAAATATTTAGCCATTCTCTGTTGGTAGGCTTCAGTTATAATTCGAACTTACTCACGTCTTTCGTCCAGTAGGTCTAGGTTTTCTGCGAGCTGTTGGTTGGCCTCTTGGTCAAAGCAGTCTGTTTTAAGAGTTGGCATACCAATTTCAACAGGAATGATTACCTTGGTGCTATAGGCAAGTGAAAATGGTGTTTCCACAGTTGGGGTTCTTTTAGTAGTTCGGTAGGCCAAAGTATTCCATGGAACTCTTCAACCCATCTTCACTTGGCTTCCTCCAGCCTTCTCTTTATTGCTTCGAGGATAGTACTGTTGGTAACCTTAGCTTGTCCATTAGTTTAAGGATGCCTTGAAGAGGAGAAGTGATGACTGATATACAGGTCTTTACAGAACTTCCCGAATACCTTTCCAGCAAACTACGTCCCATTGTCTGAAATATTGACGCGGGGTGTACCGAACTTGTACACAACATTTTTCCAAGTGAAATTCTTGACTTCTACTTCTGTGATGTGAGTCAGTGGTTTGACTTCTATCCATTTAGAGAAATAGTCAATGGTGATTAGAAAAAATCTTTTGTTCTGAGGGGCTTTTGGCAATAACCCTACAATGTCCAATCCCCCCACTAGGCGAAAGGCTAGGGACTCGTGATAGGGACGAGTTCATGATGGGGTTGATGTTGGTAAGAGGCGAAACATTGACATTTGTCACACTTTCGAATATATTCCTTAGCCTATTTTAGCATACCGGGCTAGTAGTAGGCTTGGGTTAGTGCTCGGTGAGCTATGATCCTATTGCCGTTATGGTTGTCATAGATCCCCTCATGTATCTTAGCTAGGACGTAGTGGGCCTCTTGTAGAGTTAAGCATTGTAGGAGTGGTTGTGTGTAGGACCTTCAGTAAAGCTTTTCTTTAAAAATTAAATACCGAGTTTCCCTAATTCAAATTCTCCTAACATGATTCTTGCCTTTTGGAAGCAACCCTTCCTTTAGGTATTGGATGATGGGAGTCATCCAATTCTAAGGTTGTTATAAAATTTGAAGGGATTGTATTACCTCAATACTAGGTTTTGACTGGTAGGAGATTTTTACCATTGAGTCCCTTTTTGGCTTGAGATGGGAGGCCATATTTGCTAAAGCGTCCCCGGGAGTTTTGGTTCATTTCAATTTTTCGAATGGTGAACTTGTAAAAAGACCGCTTTAGCAATTCCACCAGCTCTGAATATCTGGTTATTCTGTTATCCTTAGTAGAAAATTCTCCCAAAACTTGACTCATTACAAACTGAGAGTTAGAGAATGCGTCAAGATCTAGGGCTTTGCATTCTAGAGCCAATTTCATCCCAAGGAGCTCTCAAATATATTTCACCTATTTTTTGCAAAGAGCTTGGTTGATCCACAAATGAGAAAAAAATCATATTATAAATATATTTTCCGCCTAGGGTTTGTTCGAACGAGTATTTACTCATTCGAACGAACATGTAACGAGTATCGAACGAGTACAACTCTAAAGCTGCAGCAACTCGTTTGATATAGGAGTTCAAATGAATGACAACGAATGACAACGAACCTTGCCGTTGTTCATTCGAATGAGCCAAGACTTTGTTTGAACTAGCAACAGTGAGCTCCTCATTCAAGGTTTGTCTTGCGAACTGAATTTTTCCAATTGTTTATTTTCAAAGTTGCAATTTAGGAAGAATAGTTTACAACCACAAGTCAATCACATACACGATGGTAAGTTAAAATTTATATGCTATGCATGCATGATGTGAGTGTGTGAGATCTGATCAAATACAAAAGACCATTTTACCCTTTTAAAAACAAGTCAACTGGTAGTGATACACGATAATGTCTCTTGGATAAACTTGGTTAAGAACGGGCATCGAGGTACTCAACTCGAAGGACTTATGTATGGATTACACACAAAGCACATTATGTCTAATCGGATTAGCTAATACCAAAATCTATAATCCCCAAAGAGCCAGATAGAAGGAAATTATACATTTTGATTTAGAATTCGATACTAAAAATGTCACTTAATACTAGTTTTAGCAAATAACCAACCAGTTTCCTGCATAACCGCCTCAACTATAGTACATGAGATCACATCACAAGAGATATATCGAATAGAAAAATAAGATTACACGTTAGATGAGTATCAATATAGAACAAGGTGCAGTAAACATAAAAGCCATGTACAATAGGATATGAACAAGTATAAAGTGACTTAAATCTCAATGAGGAGAAACACTAACCAACCTAGGAGCTCGTAGGCTCCACCCCCTAGGCCTAGGAGGAGCTCTGAACTTGTTGATGATGATGAGGATACGGAGGAGGAAGTGGTGCCTCTAAGACAGTCGAGGCAATAGGAGGGTACACGGTGCGAGCGCTGTTAGATTTTATGCAGTCTCTTTTTGAATGCTTAAAGAATGTTTGTTTTTCTTTCGTATTTTTGTAAAAATGTATTGGAACACATATATAACCTTTTCCTAATGAAGACATCTAGTTTTAGACAAAAAATGAGTGATTTTGACACTTGGTGCACCCAAAAAATTACAAAAATGCAGAACTTGGAAAAATTAGGCAAAATAACCCGGGGAACCTCTGTGTGCCGATCGGCACACTAAGGGGGGTATTTCTTGTGCCTCAGAGTCAATCGACACTTGTGTGTGCCGATTGGTACCGTATGCAGGCTTTGTATAGTTTTGGAAACAATGCGTTTTTTTCTAAACTTTGACATACTAACCCAACTTGGAGATGGAATTGTGGGTTTTTGTGATTATAGAAAGAGCTTGGACCTCCCATCATGTATCTTTCTCACTTTTCTTTGATTTTCATAGCCCCTTGAAGTATTGTCCTCTTCATGGCTGCCATAACTACTAGCATAGATGCTTTTGATGGCAAGCTCCACTCATGGGTGGTTTCACTTACTCCACCAGAGAGGATCAATTTGGGATCATTCAAATTGAAATCTGTTCTTTTCATGACCAATATTGTGGTGGAGTAAAGCTTTTTGAAAGTTAGTGCGAGATTTTGGGACCCTGTGGATTATGTCTTTCGCTTCAACATGGAGGAGCTTTGCCCAACTTTTAAAGAATTCTCTGTTATCCTTGATGTAACTGTCCAAGGCAAAATTATCTTCCCCAAGGTTCAAAGAGGTTATTCTGCCCTCCTATCAGACTTGCTGTCATTGAATGCTGTAGAGGCGAGGTTGTTAGTGCACGATGAGAGCTTTTCTTTTCTACCCATCATGGACTGTTTTAAGAGCCAAGGGCCAAGTCACGCTAGGTTGGCTGCCTTGGTTTTATGCATGATTTCTCACTTCTTACTCTTGACTGATCCTACCATGGTTAATGCCAACTTGATTGGAGTTGTTGATGACCCTAGCAAGAAAGGGAATATCATGGGTCTTGTCTTAGCTGAGACTTTAAATGGCTTGGACATGGTGCATAATGGTTTAGACCTTGAATTTGGTGGTAACCCCTTGTTGTTAATGATGCGGCTTAAAGACAAATTGGCACTTTTGGAAAGCCCGCAGTTTTTCCCATATCGACTCAAACACTATCTCTCGCAGAAGCTGTTAGTGACTTAATCTGATGAGCAAGCATGGTGTGGCTTCTTAGTAACCTTGAGCGCTAGTGATTTTGATTGGACCACTTTGCATTGGGGTAGTAGAGCTCCTATTTTGTGCTTTGCAGGTAATTTATGTGTGTGTATAACCAGCCTTAGGGAAACATCCTTTTATTACCCCATCCTGCCTTCTTCGTCAGTTTGGATTTGTGAAAATTAGGCCATAAACTGGTGCCCACATTATCCTGTGGAAGAATTGACCCCTGCAATTGTAAGTAGGTTGACCAGCCTTTGGAAGGGGGTTCACCTTTCTGAGTTCAATGATACTGATTTATGTGGGAAGACACACATGATTGAAGATCATTTGAGGTAGCTTTACAAGGAAGTGGGTGATCGGGAAAGTCTCCGAGCGGATGTCCTTCGCGGAGGGACGGGGTTTGCTATGGAGCTAGATCTGAGTGTAAAGTTTGAGGAAATCTCCATTTCAATAAAGAACCATGATAAGGATTTGGTAAAGTTTGAACTTGAGGAAAGAGATACTCGAGAATTTCAAGGCTTGAAGAGGAAGAGGGGGTACCCGAAGGTCCCTCGAGAGTTGTTGTCTCGGAAAGGAAAACTAAACTTTGGGCGCTTTGACTTTCAATTTGACTAGAAGAAAGGCCTGTGATCTGGTCACTTAGGGCCTGTGATCCCTTGATGATATACTAGTTATTTTTCGGTGTTAAGAGCTTTGATAATATGCTTCTCGGGTTCCCCTTGAACCTTGCCTTCATTGACCATCCCTACCATGTCTTATACCAGCTTGATCTTAGTGAAGAGCTCAGACAACCTTTGCAAGTTCTTCTGCCCATTCTATTGTAGGGTCTTGGGGAACGTCTATCATGACTTCGTCATAGCTGCAAGTGCAGTCCCCAAAGATTTCTCAACCAGGGAATCTGCTTTTTGTCTTCTTGTCATAACCGAGCTTTGGGAAGCTATAGTAGAGGCTCTCCTCCCTTTTCTAAACAAAACTGCCATTCAAGGTGGGGAAATAGGGTTTAACTTCAATCAACTTTGGGGGAACCTCTGCTCTCTTGTAACTTTCTTGGCTTGGGTGACCAAAGATTTGTTTCAAAAGTCTTTTTTAGTGGGTGTATAACCGAGGCCAAATGTGTACTCCTTCTCTAGTTATTGGGGTAGTGTAGGCAAGCCTTGTAAGTAACGAACAAGACCTTTTTCAGGGCATGTACCCCTGAGCTTCATGATATTCAAGACAACCTTTATAAATATCACTTCAGGCGTTTACTCGGTCTCTAAACTTTTGACATGGCTAAAGCCTGTGAGTGCTGTCACCAAATCCGTGTTGGATCTCTAAGATAGGATTCGGATCCTGAGTGGGACCAGTGTCTCCATGAATGGTGACTACTCCTTACTGGCATGTAAACTTGAGTTTTTGATGTAGGGAGGAAGCCATAGCTTTGATTTCGTGCAACCACTTGGAATTGTAGCAGGTTGCAGGAGGTCGAGACATCTAACACTTGGAACTATGCAGTGGTTTTAACTAGGCCTAAATTCATGGTGAGTGTCATGACTCCCACCACTTCTTTTCGGGTGTTGTCATATGCCTGCACTGCTTGTGTTGATGGTGCTAGATCATATATTTCCAAACCAATGCCCTTTGAAGTCCTAAGAGGACACACATTGAGAGCTGATTTGTTATCAATGAGCACTATAGGTACCTTCTTTCCCACCACATCCATGGTTATGTGCAGGGACTTGGTGTCGCTGGCTTTGCCTTTTGGAAAGTCATGGTCTGTGAATGTAATGACATTGTTAAATTGCACCCCTCCAATGATTTGAGTGAGCTACTTAGGGTGGTAGTGGTGGGAACTTGAGATTCATTTAGCTACTTCAAAATAGCCTGTCAATGTGGAAACGATGAGGTGAGCAAACCTTAAACAAAAATATTGGCTCGAGTCCTTTTGAGTTGCTTAAGGAGCTCATCTTCGATGGGGGTCTATGGTGGAGTCTCGACTGGTTGTTTAGTTTTTAGAAATTCAGTCACAGAGTCATCTGCTTACAAGTGGTTGGGTTTGAAGGGTCGACTCCTCTAGCTTGACTATTGCTCCCCATGAGTTCATCCCAAGTGATCATGTTACAGTTTAGAATGACTATGGTATTTGATGTAAAATGACTGGACTTGGTGATGGAATCAGTGGGATCACCACTTTCAAGGCTTAACATATTGATGCTAAGGTAGATGTTATGAGCTGACAACGGGTTAGTAGTCACATTAGGTTTTGACGGTGGAGCCGCAAAGGTTCCTCTATCAATGAGGTCTTGGATGGCATATCTCAAAGCTCGACACTGATTGATATTGTGTCCGCTGCCTTGGTAATAAGCACAGTATTGGTTGGGATCATATCCTTTAGGCAAAAGATTTGGGATAGGTCTAGGCTCTAGAGTTCGAAGGAGCCTTTTTCATAGAGATTCTTGTAAATCTTTCCCATGAGAGCCGGTAAGTTAAACAACTTCCTCTATGGGCACTGTTAGAGTGCGCCTGGTGGCATGGACCAAGAGAAAGGCTGAGAAGTATTGACGACACTGATCATATGAGTCGATCCGCTTGGCTTGGTGTTGAGAATGACTTTCTGTGGCCTAGGATCACTTGATTTCAGAGTGCCATCATGGATAGCGTCCTCGATCTGAGTTCCAACCTTTACTAATGCTTTGAATGTTTCATAGTAATGGAAAAATAGAGGCTTTTGGTAAATGGGAAGCAAGTTTTTCTTTACCATTTGCACTTGTTCTGATTCATTTGGCCGATTGATCATTTGTGCCACCTTACTCCTCTAGGGGGTGATAAAGGCTGACAAACTCTCTTGGTTCTTACTTGGTGGTCTCCAAGTCTTTCAAGGTAATGTCGAGCTCATTGTTGTACTTGTATTGCTTTACAAAGGCATTACACAATTCTTTTCAATCCTTGGATAAGGTATCTTCTAGGTTAAGAAACCAATGCAAGGTGGCGCCTGTCAAAGTCTGATGAAACATTTGAGCTAACATGTTGGTGTTAGCTCCCAATGGCTGTATTGCTCTTACATTGAGCTTCAAATGTGTTTTCAGGAAGGTGGTCCCATTGAACTCGTCCAATTTAGGCATCTTGAAATTTTGAAAGAGGTGGACCTCGAGGTAGAGAGACAACTTATGGATGTCAATCATGTCGTCGCCCTGGTTGGATTTGTAAATGAATGTTTCCATTTTTTCAAGCCTTTTTAGGAGGGCTTCATCTTGAGGTTTTGCTTCTTTTGTGGGTGCATATTGCCGGTCCAATCAAATGGATCATGGACCATTATGTTCTGAACTGGCGGATTCTGTTAAGGTACATCCTGACCTGGTATTGGAGGGATTGGTTGAGGGATTGGCACATCGTTTGGATCTACCGAAACTAGAGGTGGTAGCAGCCTCTGTTGTGTGAATTCCTAAAAGGTTCGAGTGAGTCTTTATGACTCTTCTCATTGATCAAAAATGTCTTTCCTTATCTTAGTTAGCATCTAGAGCAATTGTTCTCGATCCATGGCCCTAGGAGCTGTGTTGACTGTAGTTTCTTTCTCTGAACTAGATGGGAGATTATAGGCTTGAAGCAGTCTACCTTGGCTATTATGTTTCCAAGCTAGTTGTAATCACCTGATCTGGTTATTTGAAAGGTACTTCACATTAACGATCCATCAATGGTTTGAAAAGCCCAAAACTTTTTTTAGGCCTAATAGTGAGAAAAATGGAGTTTTTTTTTCAAAATTACGGAGCAAGATGTCTAACTCACTGTGTGCCAATCGATATAGAGGGGAGTGTCGATCGAGACTCTCCCGTGTGCAGATCGGCACACAGAGAATGTGTCATCCAAATTTTTTTTCTAGCTTTTTCAAAACACGATTTTCACGAATGCCATTGAGTGTCTTATGTAAAAGTTAGTTTTTTCACTAAACTAAAGGTTTAAGGTGAACTATATGCATGACGTTAGGCTGGGTAATCAGAGGCTTTGTCCTTGTGAAACTAGTAAGAGGTCGAGGAGTGGATGGCTTTTACCAGCATTCCCAGTAGTAATGAACGAACTGGGGTGCGAGCTACCAACCGTTTGGGGGGTAGAAGGGTATGTAGTGCATATGCATATGTCATAATGTGAAGTGTGTGTTTGGTATTCCAATTAAATTCATTAACATATGAATTAAATATATCCAGTCTTCTATTCAAACAATAAATAAACAAGATAATAAATGAAATAAATACACAACAACAAAAGCCTTGTAGATGAACAAAATATTAAGTCTAGCTCTTTAAGTCCCCAACAGAGTCGCCACTGTGAACGTAAGTGCCGAAAAAATTAGAGAGGAAAAAGTGTCAAACAAACCTCCCATGGCTTTTTAAAGTTCGCTCCCTCAAAGTGAGAGAGGAACACGCATTTTTTTTAGATTGGGGCTGTACAAAGAATATACAAAGGAGTCGCTAGCTTATTTTAGGCTAAATAACAAGCAAACTTGGTACAACCCATGAAGAATACATGTAAAAAGAAGAGCAAAAAAATTGAAATTACATCGCTTTGATCTTATTTACATTCTAAACCCCTTGACATGGGTTAAAATAAAATAAAGCAAAACTAATCTACAATAAACTAAAGAATTTCGAATCTAAGAGCTAAGGTACGAGATGGGAAGGGGTTAGGCACCTATCCCGCCTTGTCCGAATAGTTTAGTCTCAAGTGTTCATCCACAAGGTTTAGATTTCATGATATAAAACATGAGAAAGAGTGAACATTCAAAGATAATGATAGTAATGACATAAACGAATAAAATAAAGAAAATAAATAAAGTAAATAAACCGAAAGAATGAGTAGAGAAAGGTTAACATGGAAGAAATAAGAAAAAAGACATAAAGTAAATAGCTTAAAGGAAAAGGGTAGACTCGAGCCCATAAGGCATCCTACGTATCCATTTAGATAATGGAATCAGAGCCAACGTAGTTTTCTAATTCAATTTATTCTATCAAGAGTGATAGGATAAATTAAATTAGGAAAAGAGAGACTAGTAGGGTTTTAGGGAGCATACCTAATTATTTGGGTTGAATCAAACAAGGCTTGAGCTTGAATTCCTTGGATTGAATCTTTAATGGTATGAAACTCCTCCTTCAATGGATTAGAATTATTGCTTGTGTAGAATAAGGCTTTAAGAAATATGAAAGAAGAAATATAGAAGAGATAGAAGGATTATTGCTGCAGTATTTGGCTCTTTAATGATTATGATGTGGAACCCTAAATTATAGTGGCCAATGGGTCTTATTTATCAAGAAAAAGTAAGGATGTTTGATTCAAGGGCTCATAATGAATCCTATGGAAGAATGACCAAGATTGAATGCTTCATATGCAAAAAATTATATATATATATATATATATTATTTTGTGCACAAATCTAAGCTAAATCCCCTTAGAAGAAGGAAGGAAGAAAATTTGGCCAGTATTTGGTGGACAAATCTAGGCAAATCCCTTGGGATACAGAAAGAAGGGAAATATACAAGTATTTGGTGGACAAACCTATATTTACTATATCGCATTTAATTCGGTGGAGAATTTAGGGACAAAGAAATTACAAAAAAATCACTAAGACATAAAAAAAATCAAAATTGTCCCTAAGGACCAAAATTACCAAATTAACTCTATGTGGGTAAAATGATAGAGAAATTACATGTATGCCCACAAATGACCAAAATAATTTATATGAGATAGGAATATTCTACAATTACCAAAGTGCCCTCAAAAGGGTAAAATGACACTAATATTATAAGAATACCCTTAGAAGGTGGGAAACCTCTAGTATTTACCAAAATGCCCTCTGTAGGCGAAATGACCAAAATGTCAAAAATATTCTCTATGGACAAAATGACGAAAATGCCCTTTATGAGTAAAATGACCAAAATACCTTCATGGATACAATGACCAAAATGTCGAAAATGCTATTTATGAAAAAAATGACGAAAATGCCCTTTATGGGAAACATCATGAAAGCGAAATGACCAAAATGTCTTCTATGGACAGAATGACCAAAATGTCCTTTATGGACAAAATGACCAAAATATCGAAAATGCCCTCTATGGGAAAAATGACAGAAATGCCCAGTATGGGCGAAACGACCAAAATGTCCTCTATGGATAAAATGACCAAAATGTCCTCTTTGGATAAAAATGACTAAAATGTCAAAATTGTCTTCTATGGGCATAATAACCAAAATGACCTCTATGGGTGGAATGAGAAATTACTAAAATACCCTTAGATGAGATATATTACAAGCAACTTACCAAAAATGGAAAAATCAACTTTATTCAATCAAGGGTCTCAAAATGACTACAAGTGTGTTGTGGGAAGAAGTGAAAGTTACCCAGGAAAAATGGAATGGGCATTGGTGTGTGGGTGGTGAATTCAACGAGGTTAGAGCTTTAAATGAGAAATTGGGGGTGGCAAACTCACAAATGGCATAAGAGAATTGTCGAACTTCGTCAATGCTATTGTTTGGTAGACTTGCCTCTTGAAATAGGAGGTTCACTTGGTTCAGAGGAGGGGATCCATCCATCGCTACCCTTTATTGCTGTCCAACATTGTTGCCTAACCATCGTTGTCTCGTATAGAAGCAAATTATGAGAGAGAGAGAGAGAAAGAGATGTACCTTCAATGCCGCCACCCAACCGTCACCGTCTAGTATAGAAGTAGCCTTCTCTTCCTATTTTGATGAGTGGTAGGGTTTGGCAATTTGATTTTATTAAATTTGGGTTACGTTGGATTAGTTTGGATTAGGTTGGATTAGGTTTTATTACCACTTGGGTTTATATATTAAAATATAAAAAGGATATTATTTTGGCTATTATTATTGGAGTGCATGTATGGTAGTGGTCGTTATCGGTGTAATAACCTAGATCTTATTACTATCATAACATCTTATTTCTATGTGTGAGTTCACTTCAAAGAATGTTAAAGTATGGTTTAGAGTTTTCATTATGCATGATTTTGTGATTCAAAGTATATGATAAATTTACTAGTAAAAGTAGTAAGAAAGGCAACAATCAAAATCCTAATAAGATAAATTTGGAACAAATGGTGTTTCCAATATGCTATTAAGATGATTCTTGAACTCATACATGTATAATTAGGTTAAGCCTATAGTTACCATAATTCGGTCCCCTATAATTAGGATAAACCGATAGCAAATTGAGAATTGGGATTGCATAATCCAAAGCACAGATCATTAGTGATTTAGACTGCAAGATTTCGCTTTCCAATCTAAAATAATCAAAAAAATAATCATACAACATTGTATAAGAATTATATTTTATAATGGCTTAGATTCATCAAAATTTTTCTGGTGTATATATATATATATAAAAGATATACATACAAATATTATTACAAATGTTGCACATTCTAAATAAACGTATTTTGTTCCAACAAAGCGATCCGAAAAAACCTACCCTAACCTACCATGTTCTATAACAAGTGATGACCTACGTTCCCG
This sequence comes from Nyssa sinensis, assembly GCA_008638375.1. Classification (NCBI taxonomy): domain Eukaryota; kingdom Viridiplantae; phylum Streptophyta; class Magnoliopsida; order Cornales; family Nyssaceae; genus Nyssa; species Nyssa sinensis. The sequence continues at coordinate 26,623,691 of CM018035.1, forward strand.
TTCCCATTCCACATACCATAACGATCCACTTTTCAGGTAACTTATATATCAAAATTGTGCCCTAATCTACCATTCTGACATGTGTCTGTGCTGGTTGGAATAGGACATGCTTTAGGAGTCCTAGACCAAGGTTTACTTGCCCAAGATTTAGATCACACCAGGAACAACTACCAAGCTGATAAAGTCATTGTCCATACCTGAAAAATAAAAGGAGAGCTCGATAAGGAAATTTCTGTTAATGGATACATCCCTAATATGATCTTTTCGTTCCTAATCCTTATTGGATTAGAGAGAGGCACGACCTATAAATAAAGACCTAAGGTACACCCTAACTTATGGTGAATCCTTTTTAATACAGAACCTTTTTTCAAGTTTTATCTTTCTTAATCATCGAGGCGGCCATCACCGAGACCAATCCAGTGAGTTTTAATCCTTGTTTTGCACAAAGGTTCTAAGGAGATCGTCCCTGATCAAAAACTAGAAATCACAATTTGGTGTCATATGTGGGAAACAACGACTGATTCTTTCCAACAACTTGTTCTATAATTATTATCCATGGCTCTTACCATTCATCCAAGAGGAGACCACTCAAGAACTCAATAGAATTGTGCTTCGCCACGAAGAATAGCTAGTAGGGAGCAAAGCCCAAGTCCCATTAAGTGAAGGATATACCAGTTCGCTCAACAGATTGAAACTCTGAGTCGAATAGTGGCAAGTTTGGTATAGAATTAGCGGCTGGCATCCCCTACTCAAACTCTGCTACCTTTAGCAGTAGATTACCAGAACCCATTACCTTCGCCTCCTCTGTTATGAGAGGTTAGAGATCGACAAGCCTAGTCTTAAGACCATGAAGCTTAGGTTGAAAGATCATAACTGCCAAGATAGTCCCAACATCAATCTAAGGTACAATAGAGAATGGAGAAAATGGCTGACTTCCTAGGAAATTGAAAAGGATGTCCTAAATCGAAGGCCACCACTACATCCCGAGGAAGATCACTTATACAATCTGTTTGGGATGCCTGGAACACCATTCACTCCTAAAATAATGGTAGAGGAACGTTCGAAGAAGTTTATCCTCCCAAAATTTGAGCTTTATGACGGGACCGCAGACCCTCTGACGATTTGTCTCACTTTCACCACATAATGGCCTTATAATGAGGGACTAACGCTCTTTTGTGTCACCTTACATGATTTCACCACTTTCTTCCGAACCAAGGTTTAAAATATCGATTGTTACATAACTTTATAGTTGTTAAGTAACGGCTTTCCAAACCTCCGATTTGGATACCCACTAATTTTGATATGAAAAAGAAATCACAGTTGTGACATCCGTTATGACTGTTACTCACCATTACGGTAAAGTAACGTTCGTTATTCATTGTTGCCTGCAACAAACATGTAAAAAAGTGGAGTAGATTACATTATCAGACAAAGATGAAAGAAAGGGTAAAAGATTATGAGAATATGGGATAGAGATGGTGACAAAAGTAACTGAAACTCTAATTTGAAGTTAAAAAAAGCAGAATATAAAGTACAATCTCTGAAACTAAAGTGAAGTTGAACATACCTCTTTGGCACCCCTTTCTGAAAATTTATGAAGAAATTTTCCTCTATTCTATCATTCGAAGCCAATCGTTGAGTTTCTCTCCATCACCTATAACTCTAAGACTTTGGATCCAATCTTCTAGAGAAGCTTTTAATCAAGCCAAAGGCATGTCATCTCTTATTTTTTTTCTTGGTCTTCGTTGAAGTCAATCAGACTTGAAATGGGGGGGTGGGGCGACAATCGGCCTTGGGAATGGGCGTTGGGGCGGTGAAAAATAATGGGGAGAGGATTTTGTCTTTTCTTCTTTATTTCCATTTTTTGGGCAATTTTCAAAGAAAATAATTTTTTTATTATTTCTTAAAAATCTGGTTGTCTATTACCACCTTTTTTTTCTTTTTATTTTATCAGCAACAAAGTTAATTTCCAATTCAAAAAAATAGAAAAAAATATTGACTACATAATTTTAGCATAATACTTTTTAACTTATTACTACTTTTTTATTGAATAATAATTTATTGGCTAAACAAAAATATTTTTAATTTTTTATTGACTAAATAAATTACTAATTATTTGTCGATAATTAGTAATTAATAAGTATTAAATAAGCAAAAAAATAGAGCATATTGATAACTAATTATCAAATTAATAGTTATTTATTATAATTTATTGACTAAACAAGTAATTAATAAATATTTTTTTAACGACATATTTTTAATTTATTACCAACAAAAATATTTTTACCCTAGCACTTTTAAATTTATAACCATTTTTTATTGACTATTAATTTATTAACTAAGAAAAAAAAATTTTTTTTTAATTTGTTTATTGACCAATCAAATTGCAAATTATTTGTCAATAATTAGCGGTCAATAAATATTGACAAATGAACTAATTAATAATTGGTAAATTCCTTTCATTTTATTTTGTTTCAAATTTTATACATCATTTTTATTACCTTAGTACCTTACTTGTTCGCCTTCTATTTAATAATTTTTGAATGCAGGTTGTAGAAATTGTTCAAAGATAAAAATGCCACATCAAAGAGCAAGAGAAGGAGATGCCCCCTAGCGATGACATAGTGTGGAAGTATACAATTGCAATGTCAAATAATAGGCACAAATTGCATTACAAATTGTGTGGAAGGGAGGTTAATGGTGGAATTACACGATTAAAGCAACATTTGCCTCATCAAAAGGTTAAATTTGAGGATACCCAAGTGTTAGTATTGAAATTAGAGAACAAATAATGAAGCCTTTGCTAGGCTTTAAGGAAAAACAACTTGAGAAGAGGAAGCAAAGAGAAGAAGTGGGATATCATATTAGAGACAATCAACATTATGAAAATGATGATGACTTTGAGGGTTTTGTTATTTCTAGAAGTGATTCCAATCAAGAAATAATGAATGCAAGACAAGCTAGTATAAATTCTCAAAGGGAATGGGAGGATGGACAAAGATTTAGAGCACAAGCTGGGGGTAGGTATGATGTAGGAGGTAGTAACAGGGCAGGAGGTAGTAGTGGACAAGTAAGACGAGGACAAATGCCTAGAGGCACTCATTGATCTACCAGTGTTCGTGAGCTTGGTACTAAGAATTGAATTGATCTTACCACACTGGAGTCTAGATTAGCTGAAACTGATGTTGAACTTCACCAAAGTAAAAGTGCTAAGCAACCTAAAATCTCTACCGAAGTGATGAAAACATTGAGGAAAAAGTTTTTATTTTTATTTTTTATGGAAGCGATGGGTTATTACACTCAATCAACTCAACAATTACATATATAAATCAATCAACATAACACAACTAAGAACACATAATCTAACGATACCAGGACCCAAACAAATATGCAACTTCGACACACAAACCAGCCCAGTTGACCACCATGTCCTCCTCATTAAGAGGAGGTTGTGGGTTCAAGACTCACTCCCCTCGTTAGGGGATGTGAAAGTTTGTCAATTTGTGATTTATTGTCGACAATCTGTAAATGTTGTTACTAATGCTTGGTTTGACCCAATGTTAGATGTTACTAGGGAGGTGGGAAAGGGAGTGAAACCTTTACACCAACTGAGATAATTGAATGTTTATTGCCTAATTTTTCCCCTTAATTGTTGCATTTTAATACTAAAATCAATAATTTTTACATTTTTTTTTTAAATCTTTAAACTTCATATAATTGCAGTTTATTTGCCCAGAGAATATGATTTACTAAAGAAATGGATTGAATCCCACAAGCCTATTCGGAAGAAAAATGAAGCCTATTTTCCCAATTACTATAAACCAAAAAATTGATTATGTGTCTTCTGAAGAGTGGAATTGTTCTAGATGGGCAAAGAAGAATGAAGCTAAAGAGGTAAAGAATATTATATTCGGGAAGGACTTTCAGAGTAGGACGACATATATTATGAAGGTGTAGGAACCACTGCTGAAAGTGCTTAGACTTGTGGATGAGGATGAGAAGCCGACCAAGGGTTTCATTTATGAAGCAATGGATAGGTCCAAACTTGCGATTCAAAAGGATTGTCGCTATTACAAAGATTTTTGGAAAATAATTGATAAGTAGTGAAACTTTCAATTACATCATGACTTGCATGTAGCTGGTAAGTAATTACTAATTAGATAATGACTTGCATAAAACTTTCAATTACATTTACATCATGTATTTTAATTATCAAATATTCTAATTTTTTGTATTATATGTTAGGTTATTTTTTTAATCCCCAATTCCACATGGTGTGGCTATTTCAAATCATAGAAAAATAATAGATAAGGTTAAAAAAAGTGATTTCAAAATTAGAACCCGACATTGATAACAAAATTAGAGCTATCAACGAGGTAAGTTTTCTATTTTTTTTTTTTTAACAATTAACACATTTAATGTTACTTGTGATTTATGATTTAAAACATTGTAACTTATCATCTTTCGTGATAAATAACATTCTTTGGGTACTATATTGGCTCAAAGAGCAGTCTAACAAACAAATCCTAGTAATATTAGTTACCTTTTGTTTTAATATTTGAATTTATTATTATATTTTAATTTGTACTTTCATTTTATATAGCTGTGTGGTGGGTACATTATGGCTAATCTGCTCTAGAACTTCAACAAATAACTTTGAAAGTATTGAGTCAAACCACATCATCATCTAATTGTGAGCGCAATTGGAGCACCTTTAACCTCGTACATACGAAGACAAGGAATCAACTCAAATACAAGAAGTTAAATACACTTATCTATGTTTATTATAATATGAGGTTAAACCGTTAAAAGATCAGGCATACTACCAGAAAAATTCAAATGGAATTAGAGGAGCAGTTTAATCCCATCAATTTGGACTATATTTTTTAAGATGATGATCCATTAGCTCCAAGGTTGTAAGAGGGAAGAACCATTATTGGATAATCAAGACAACTCTGATTGGTTAGATATTGATAGTGATGATGATTGAGCTCATGCTACTAGTCATCTACATCGAGACAATCAAAATTCATGTCCTTCTACAAGTGAATCTAGTAGTGGTGGTGGTGGTGGTTTGAGCCCACAAAGTAAGGAAAGTGGTAGTGGTAATGAAAGATGCCCAAGTCCTAGTGGAGGCAATGGTAGTAATGATGGACCTAGTGGTGGACTAAGGCAAATATGAGGCTGGGACTTCTAGACATTGTGGTATAATGCACCATGTAAGAGAGCTTGGGGTGGGAGGACAACAACAGGTTCCTCAAAATTACCCGCCACTTCCTACGTATGCAATCCTTATCCCCTTCCACCACCATACTACTATCCACCATCTCATGTGCTATACCCCCCCTTTAATACTATCCACCACCATACAATATAGTCCCACCTCCCCAAAGTCATGGTCATGGTTTCTTTCAATCGTCTAGGCCATATGGTTATTATGAGCAGCAATAATAATGGGAAGAATCAAGTCGTAGTAGCAACCAAACTGTTGGATGCTTACAACTACTTCTTTAGAGTTGGACAAAGACCAAGAGAGCAAGCTTACAATGATGATGATGGTGATAATCAAAATTTTGAAAAACCTGCATGCCATTCTTTTTTTGTGGTGACCTTATGATGTATGGATTTGGAATTATTTTAGTTTCTATGTAATGATGTGTAATGACCATTAAGAGATGATTCTAAGGACTTAGTGTAATGATTAAAGACTATGATGCAATTATGCATAAATTACTCTTTAGTCTTTATTAATACTCCTGTTTCATTAATAAAACTAACATTAAGTCTAATACAACTAATGAAACATGTTTGTAGGAGTTATAACATCCTTATAAACCTCTAATTATATTATAATGTGAGAAAAAAATGTTAAAACATATGTATCATTTAGATTTTAAGGTTGCTAGCAACAAAAAAAATCACGGTCAGGGTATCCTGATTTCTGTTACGTATTGGCCGATACTCTTAATTTTGTTACGCCGTGACTGTGACTATTACGTATACCGATACCACGATTTAAAACTTTGCTTCGAACCCAATATCTCATTTTGCAGATCTGAGCAGGAAGTTCATAAATCAGTTCATCATGAGCAGGAGGCTTCGAAGGGACCCGAGTTTCTCCTAATTGTAAAACAACAAAATATGGAGACTCTACGTAAATTCACAAAGCAATTCGATACCAAGCTCACATCTATAAGTGATTGTGAATAGGGATTTATGGTAGCAACTCTGAACTCAGGGCATTAGCTAGGTAGATTCAAGGACTCATTAACCAAAAATCCACTAACAAACATGATAGCTCTGCTCTTATGAGCTCAAAAATACATAAAGCTTGAGTATGTAAAAAGCTTATAAAGAGAAAACAAAGTGCCCAAAAGGAAGATTAACCCCAGAAAATGAAGATCATAGATGACAAAAAGAGGAGGTGGAGCCCCAAAAAGATAGCTCAGAAGGGGGGAGTATAACACGATTTTAAAAAGGTGTAACAATTATACTCCTCTGAATTCCCTTCGAAAGCATATGCTTCACCAAATCCAGTCAAGAGAAAGTTTGAGATGGCCAAAATGAATGAAAGATGATCTAGGAAGGAAAGACAGAAGTACTGTGAATTACACCGTGATCATGGCCTTACAACCGATGAATGTCGAGTTCTGAAGCAAGAGATTAAATATTTGGTCTGAAGGGGGCGACTCCGGGTTTACGTCTAATGAGAAGGAAAGATGGATCAAAGGGAGGATAGACAGCTTCAGAAGAGGTAAGATCACAAGCAAGCTGATCAAGAGGATCAACGCATGACAAACAAACCACAACATGTGATATATGTCTTGGTTGATGATTTTCATCTCCAACCTTTTTTTTTGGAAATATAGCATACAAACTTTAACCCTATAACTATACGTTGCCGACAACGTATGGGTGGGATTGTCTAATAGAGCGATAAAAAGGTATGTGTAGGAAGCCATATCAAAACTCTTACCTTTACACATCCATACAATTCAGAAAAGGGCCATGTCGGTACCCTATATACTATTTTATGATCCTCACTTAGTGGGGGAACATTGTCTACATAATGACTCCTTGGTGATTACTTTGAAAGTTGCTAATTTTGAGATCAAAGGGTCATTGTGGACACCAGAAGCTTAGCAAACATTTGGTTCACTTTACCATTAAAATAGATAAAGTTATATCCAAAGAGGCATATCCTACTATGATTGTTTTCAATGGAAACCTAAGCTTCCCCATAAGGACAATTAATTCCCAGTAATAGTAGGAGAAGACGGTGATCAGAAGATCCTAATGAAGGACCTTCTAGTGCTAGATGCCAAGTCACCTTATAACATGATAATAGGGAGGCCTTGGATCCACGCAATGGGCACAGTTACCTCAACTCTCCAACAGTGCTTCAAGTTTGCACATGAAGATAATGTCGTCACTGTTAATATTAGGATGTGTGCCCTCATATCCAAGACATTTTATTATTATTTAATAAATTTGATTTATTATTGAGTTTCATATTACCATATGTTTGGATGTTTCTTTATATCAAGAGATGATTATTCATTGAATTTTCATTAAGAATGGTTCATGTGTATAAATGAGATTTATACACAAGAGGTATGAACTGCTTATATAGGCAATTCTAGAATTGTTCACGGCTATTGATAAGATTGGACATCTTATCTGTAAAGTTGTAATACAATTAACCATTATGTGATAATGTGGTTTATCTCAACCATCAGAGTAGTGGACTCTAGGTTATTGTATTAGTGTATTGAGAATACACTGAACTGAATCATTATAAGAAACATATCATTTAGAACTATCACCTTTAATAAGTTTCTTATTCACTATTCGTAGTAAGCTCTTAATTTTGAGAGGATAGTGAACTCAAGTTCTAAATAGTGATGACTTTGAGTCACCAATGAGTGAGGTCTTTTAGATCAACACTTCGGTATCTTGGAAAGTCATTATTTAGACTGTGGGAACACATATTCTCAAGATGGAATCTATACTCTATATATTAGAGAGATGGATATCACCTTTGTGCTAATTCAATGGGTTAATCACTGAAATCCAGATATGGTCTTTTCAGTAAATTGTTTATTGAAATGATGACCAATTGCAAATGATTAATAATTATTAAATTAAGTTCTTAAAATAGTTAGAAAATTAATTTGACAGTATAATATAGAACCTTGATTATTAGTATCCATGTAGAGGGGCCAACTGCAGAAGTATAGTATATATGGGTTTACTCTATTCTACTAAATTGGAATGCAATTTCAATTATAAAGTAGAGTTAATTGAAATTAATTAGTCAATTAAAATTAATTATGAGATAATTACGATTTAATTGACTAATTGGAAGTTAACTTAGTGGGACCTACTAGATCCCTTCTCTTGCCCTAATTAGGTTAAGCCCTATATATATGATATGTGGGGAGTTGTTTATCATAAGTTTTTATGCTAGACAAAAATAAGATGCAGCTCACTTTCTTGCGATACGGTTTGCCTAAGGAAAAAGAGGAAAAGACCTAGAGGAAGAGAACAACTGCATTTTACTTCAAGAACAAGGTATCTTTAACCATCCTCTATCAAGATTATGTGATTTATGTAGTAATCTGATCAAAGTAAAATTTTTAAAATCGTTTCCGCTAGATTTTACCTACCAACAATTGGTATCAGAGCTACTTTATGTAAATTTGTCAATTTTGAAGGTTATATTTATTTTGTTATATACCTATTCATGGATCCCGATCAAGCAAAAGGTTGTTTTTGATATATTAGAATGTGATTTTGTGATACAATCTGTTGATACAAAGATTTAATCTTTGGTTGATACCCTATAGGGATGGATTAATTAAATAAATTTTATTTTTTCAATGGAATAAGATTTTTGTTGATGTCATTGTGGGTAATTGTTACCCAATAGCGGTGTAACAAAACATCAAATTTTGGCGACCTTGGTTTCAATATTGTTATCTAATATATAACACTGTAATGTCGTGCATCAGTAGGCTTAATGGGTAATGGTTACCCATTATTCATCTAATATAATATTAAAAGATTAGGAAAATTTCAATTTTTAAATAAAAAAAGGAAGAAGAAAGGAACACCAAGTATTGCTGTTGGAAGTTTTGACCAACAATCAAGTGTCAGTTTATGTTGAAAATCTTGGTACTGTAATAGTTATGTTCCATTGTAATTCAAGATTGTTTTCTCTCTTGGGTATTTGATACCTATGGTATCTCATGACAATATATTATATATATATATATAATTTGATATTATATTATATTATATAATTTTGACAAATCAAATATTTTAGCTTATGGGTATTGGATATTCAAGTTGATTAAAAATTAATTTTACTAAATTGTTTGGGTAAAATTAATGGGCTCAAATTTTATTTTATATATCTATCTTTTTATATTATGGGTATATGATACTCATGGATATTTGATATCAAAATATGTTAAATTTAAAATTATATAAAATATAGGTTGAGTGAGACTTGACCTAAAGGGGTACTTGGATACAAGGATTAAATCTTAGTACACTCTAAAATATATATGGGTGATGTATATGATTAATCACATATTTAAATGCTTTAATATTTTATTTCTCATATTTGAATGGTTCATTTATGTGAATAGATGTATCCTATCTCTCATGGTTGGCCATTAGGAATTATGTAAAAAATTTAGTTTTGAGGCAATTGTAAAGGGCAATGGACTTGAAATTTTTTTTCGCGAACGGGTAAGCTCCATTGGTTTCCCTAACTTATTAATTTTTAATTTTAGATTAAATGAAAGCTCACGTATGTGGGTATAGGTTCTTCATGTATTTATTTTATTTCTGAAGAAAGAGTTAGAGGATGAGAGCCATCAAGAAGACCAATAGAAGTACAGAGCCTGCTGTCAAGAATTTTAGTTAGCTATGAGAGATAATTTTAATTTTATGCTTGCATGTTTATTTTCATAAAATCACATGATTAATTTTGATCCATGAATAGGTTAATATAATTATGCATGTGTTGTATAATAAAGATCTTTAATTTATAAAAACAAGTGGGAGAGGGATGTTTTAAGAAAGCTTCTACGATCTTTCATCATCGGCCTATAGTAATACAAAAATAGGTGCCCTGATCCATCTTTGAGTGGCCTCTCCACGGAGGGTGACTATCTAGTTGGTTACAAGTATAGACCTCTTGGGATAGAATAGAAAGAGACGGGGTGAGAGTGATCTCCCCACGGGGACACTACTTGCAACGATTGTCTTTTTATTTGAGATGATGGTATACACTTGATCAAAAGGGAATGATATTCTCGCCACGGAGTCTATCATTGTCTTTTGAAGACCAAAAGATATTGAAAAATATGTTTCATTTGACATGAGATGTCTAGATAGTGAAATCATATAGGATATGATGGTCTTCCTAATCATATGAATGACATTGTCATCCCCACGGAGCATGTTGTTTATAAGGTTAGGTTCCAATGCATTCATTGATAGTGGCTTGAGGATTCCACTATGCATTCATGAGAGAAAAAGTTATTTTACTATTTATTTACATTTATGCTAATGTATGTGCTTATATATATGATTTTCAGATGTCTTCATTTAACCTACTTACTATCATCTTGAAAGAAATTAAGTTGACTGGACCTAGCTATGTGGACTAGAAACGAAATTTGGACATTGTCTTTACTGTAGAGGGGTACAAATATGTGATTATTGTGGATAGCCCAAACCTTCGAGGAGCTGATGCTCCCCAAGAGGACATTGACCACTATTTTAGGTGGGTTAAGGTTGATGAGATGGCACGTTGCTATATCTTAGCTTCGATGTCAAGTGTTTTACAGCATCAACATTAGAGTTTCCCAACAGCTAGGCATATAATCCTTAACTTAAAGGAGATGTTTAGGGATCAAGGGCGTCCTACTAGGAAGACTGCCATGGGAGCACTCATGAACACTAAGATTGCAAAAGAAACTTTAGTAAGAGACCACGTTTTAAAAATGATTGACTTTTTAAATGTGCTAGAAGTTCTAGGGGCTGACATTGATGGTGAGTCCTAGGTTGATATTATCCTTGAGTCGCTGCCTAACTCTTTTAATCAATTTAAGCTCAACTATAACATGAACAAAATGAATTTGACTTTAGCTGAGCTTGTAATATCCCGACCCGGGATACGACACGTATACCGAGGCAAGTCGACTGAATAGTGTAATGTGAGTGGTTTGCTTAGTATACACAGTGACAAGCAATAATCGAGCATCACATAATCTAACATCGTAATACGTGCATGCATGTATTTCCACTGCACGTCCATATTTCATGAACATGTAGTGTACCTCAAATAAGTGTATGTGCGCGTCATTATATATACATTTACATGCACATGTATTTATATATATGCACTGGTATAAAGGGATGTTGTATATAGGTATGTGTATAAATACAAGTATAATAATGTATAACATATATATAAATATATATATATACATATATATATATATATATTAAAAAGTATATATATATTCATGCAAGACAAGAAAAGGGAAAGGTGGTAGTGTGTGTGCATCACTGGGTGTGTGAGTGTATGTCACTTGTGTGTGTGCTTGAGTGTGTGGGAAACAATACCAAGGCAGCCGACCTTGGTGCAAGTGAGGGCTTGCCATATATTGTATACATGTATGGTGTGAGATTGAATCAAGGGTGGAGGATGAAGGGGCAGGTGGAGTGCAGTCAAAGATAACTGCAAGTAGAGAGAGAGACAGAGAGAGTAGAGAGAGAATCAAGGGCGGTGGCTGCTACATATATATATATATATATATACACACACACACATACATATGTTTTGAGTAAAATGGAAAGAAAACAAAGGGGATAAAAACTGGGGGCAAATTGAAGTGTTAGAAACAGAAGTGGAGTATACGGCAGCAAGAACAAATAGGGAAAAAGGTAAGTCAAGTGAAATTCTGTTTTTAAGTTTTAAAGCCTGAAAATTGGAACTTAATGCAAAAAGAATCACTTAAAATGGTTGAGAAACTAGGTAGAAAAATTGAGTTGCAGGTTTTATGATAATTCGGGTTTCTATAATTCTATGCTTCAAAAATGGTTTTGTATGAAAGGGAAATAATTATATATGATACAGAAAAGGATTAGAAAGAAATCGGAGTTAAAACAGTCATGAAATATGCATGAAAATTTGAGAAGTTCAGTTGCCGGAAACTGGGAAAAAGAGATGATGGAAACTGTAGTTTCTTAAGTTTAAAACTATCCAAATGGAAGATTTAAAACTGTGAGATTAATTTGGCATGAAAAGATTCAAAAAAATAGCAAAAATAGACAAGAAACTAGTGAAAACAGTGGTTCTGGCGACTAGGTCGGAAAGATAACTGGAGAAGACGACCGGAATATCAAGGGCCATATCGGGTTAAGATAGGACTGGGTTTGGGTCGGATCGGGTCGGGACCCGATCGAAAATAAATGGGGCAGTGATAATGTGTCGTTTTGTAATGAAATTTAAGTGATATTTGGGTTGTTTGGTAACAGGAATAATAAATTGAAATTGGGTTAAGGATTATCCAAACCGTGGATATGATAGGAGGTAGGTTATTGGATTCTGGTTTTTTAAAATGGACTGAACCGATTGGTTCAGTAAAGGGTCAGGCCGGTTTAGGGTTTTTAACTCTGAACCCATTGGTTCAGACCACAACTCTGAGAAATCATAAACCGACCCCAGATGTTTTGGGAAATTGTACTATGGCCCAAACAGAAAAATTAAATAAAATATTATTTTTACAATGATACCCCTAATTCAAATATGGGTCAAACGAAGTCCAAACGAGGCAAATGAATAGTCAATTTTTATTATTTCGACCATTCCTGGACTCAACCGTGGAGTCCAATTTGTGAAAAGAGGTCTCAAAAAATGAGAAATCGTGAAAGTGCAAAATGACCATTTTGCCCTTTTACATACAAAAGTCCAAATTGAATTTCGCAAAAGCCTAAATCGACTTTGTTCGACGTTCCGGATTCAATAGTAGAGTCTAATTTAGTAAAAGAGGAAGTAATAGTAAAGAGGCATAAAATTTGATGAATAGCATAACTTATGAAAAAGTAAACTGAGATATACTATCTATTGATGAATAGGGATTTCAAAGAGGAAGGAACAGTGACTTGGTTTTATTGTGAAAGAACAGAAACGGTTTAAGAAGTAAGTAATCTCTGATCTCTGTACATGTTACATTCCCAGCCATGTCAATAGTCTTTCTTATATTGTCAATTGTACCCCATACATATCAGAACGTTTATCAAGTCCACATTGATATTGCTCTATCTTGTGGAAAGTATTTATTGACTGTTGTATATCTTGATCATGATTTTTGTACGCTCTGTACATAGGTCCTCAAGGGACAAGATCTCAGCAGCCTAGTTTATATTGGCCTGCTAAGGCAACAATTTCTTTTCGCTGTTGAGATAGTGCTATTGCATTTACTGTTCATTGGATTTAGCATGATCTTGATATATTATATTGTAGCCAGATTTGTGCTCAGTCACAAACTCCATCTGATGCTTACTAGACCTACGGGTTGAGAAAACGGAATAAAAAGTGGTATTTAAAATGGCAGCTAAAGTGGGATCTGCGAGGCGAGTACTGAACCGACAGGTTAGTGCTTGGCTTGAGAGATCGAGGAAAAAGAGAATAAAATGAATTAAGGGGTATGCCGGGCCCCAAGTTAAAGTGCATCCACATTGTTGTTGTCAGTATCTCTTATTGATTATCATAACTTGATCATGTTATACCATTATGAATGATAATGAGATTTCACAGCTTTTTAAGTGCATATGATTATACTTGAGACAGCTCACGACTGTAGCTTGTATGATTATATTATCAGACAGATTTCATTGCTTTATCATTTGAGCTTCTATCATTTGATATTGAGTTCTATATTCATTGACTGGCTAGCACATCTGCATTTATCCTAGTTCTTTTATGGATAATGCTTTCTATATTCACTGGACACATGGTAGAGCAAAGGAGAATTACTTATTGAGCTTTAGTTAGCTCACCCCAAACTTACCACCCCTTTCAGGAAAGGAAGCTGTAGAAGAGCAGTAGCAGTAATAGTAGCAGTCAGCTAGATAGCAGTGGACATTTCTTTTGATGTTGTAAGTGTAATACTTAGTACAGACAGTTTGATAGCTTTCCCATGTTATCCACGTCTTGGGGATGAACAGTTGTATTAATAAATTTTGTATTCCTCATTTTGTAAACATTATATGTATCCCATGTAGCTTTTAATTATTTATTTCCGCATTTTAGTTATTGCATGTTAGTAGCACTGATTGTGTAGCAAGTTGAGACCCTTGGTTCAACAAGCAGCGTCGGATCGGGTGCGCGACATGAGATTCGCATAGGGTGGGGTCTCGGGTCATGACAGAGCTTCTGAGCTCTTTACAGGCAACAGATGATATTATCAAAAGCCATCCTAGTGCTCATGTGGCTGAGGTTCTTCTTTTAAGCCCAAGCCCAAAGGCAAGGGCAAGTGGAAGAAGAAACAGAACCCCAAAAACTCCAAGGGAAATATGGGTCCTAAAAACGGTGTTGGAAAAGGGAAGAAAGGGCAACCACAAGGGCAACCACTAAGCCCAAAGGAAAGTGTTTCCACTGCAGGATCATGGGGCATTGGAGAAGAAACTGTCCAGATTATCTAGCCAAGAAAAAGATCACAAGTATAATCGAATCACTTGTTATTGAAGTAAGCTATATAACAGGTACTTCAGATTCCTGGTGTGTAGACTCTGGTGCAACTAATCACATTTTTAATTCGTTGTAGGGGTTTCGGAAGACCGGGTGGCTAAGTAATGGAGAGATTATCTTGCACTTGGGAACAGAAGCAAAAGTTGCTGCAATGTCAGTAAGAGTAGTTAGTTTATGTTTTTCTTCAAATAAGACACTATTACTTTATGATTGCTTATATGTGCCTAGAATTAAAAGGAACTTATTATTAGTTTCAAGTTTAATAAAACAAGGTTATTCAATTTATTTTAATTCAAATGTTGTTATTAAACATAGTGGTTCTTTTATATGCTCTAGCACAACAGTTAATGGTCTTTATTTGATTACTCCTAAGATGTATGAGATACATGACACCGAAAAGAATGAACCATCACAAACTTTACCACTTAAAAGAAAAGTTTCTTCTACTAATTTAACTTATCTTTGGCACTTGAGGCTAGGTTATATTAATCTGTATAGGATTAATAGACTGGTAAAGAAGGGTACCTTGTCTTACTTGATTGTTGAACCATTGTCAATTTATATATTTTGTTTGGAGGGAAAGATGACTAGAAGACCCTTTTCTTCAAAGGGAAACAGGGCCAAAAAAGTGTTGGAGTTAATCCATACTGATGTGTGTGGACACTTAAATATTAGGGCTAGAGGGGGCTATGAGTATTTCATCACTTTTACTGATGATTACTTTAGATGTAGTTATGTCTATCTATTGCACCACAAGTCAGAAGCCTTTGAAAAGTTCAAATAGTTTCGGGCAGAAGTGAAAAAGCAATTAGATAGGAGCATAAAATCACTTCGATCTAATCGAGGTGGGGCAGTATCTCTCTAGTGACTTCAATCAGCATTTGTTGAATAATGAAATTTTATCCCAGTTGTCTGCACCTGGCATATCTCAACCGAACAGTGTAGCAGAGATGAGAAACATGACACTTTTAGATATGGTAAGGTCAATGATGAGTTATTTTGATTTGCCTATATTCCTTTAGGGATATGCGTTTGGAGATAGCGGTATATATTCTGAACTCAATTCCAACTAAGTCTGCTCTTAAGACTCCAGTAGAGCTTTGGATTGGGCGCAAGCCAAGTCTAAACCACTACCGGATCTTGGGGTGTCCAGCCTATGTGCTGAAAGGAAAGACTAGCAAGTTTAAACCAATATTAGAATTGAGCTATTTCATTAGCTATCCTAAGGGGACAAAATGCTGTCTCTTTTATAATCCTAGTGAGCAGAAGGTATTCCTTAGCATGAATGCTGTCTTTCTGGAGGATGATTATATTATGGGCCAGAAGCCCAAGAGTAAGATCATCTTAATGGAAACATCAGATGCTTCTTCTATTCTTCAGGCAAATGATAATCATGGACTAGATGCCTCTATTCCAACATCTTATATTACACTGGAGCCACGTCATAGTGGGAGGACTGTCAGGCCACCTGATAGGTACATGTTCTTAGGAGAGTCTGTCTCAGATGAACATGTTAGATCCTAGTAGCTACGATGAGGCAATCTTTGATAAAGATTCGGGACTTTGGCAAAATGCTATGAAAATTGAGATGGAATCTATGTATTCTAATCAGGTTTGAGAACTTGTGGTACCATCTGCCAATATTAAACCAATTGGCTATAAGTGGATCTATAAGAGAAAGATAGGACTCGATGGATCAGTTGAGACTTTTAAAGCTAGACTGGTGGCAAAAGGGTTTACTCAAAAAGATGGTATCGATTATGAGAAATTTTTTTCACCAGTTGCTATGCTTGAGTCTATTTGGATTCTCTCATCCATTGCAGCTCATTTTGATTATGAGATTTGGCAAATGGATGTCAAGACAACATTCTTGAAAGGTTATCTTGAGGAAGACATCTATATGTTGCAACCAAATGGTTTCATGGCTAAGGGCCAAGGGCATATGGTATACAAGCTGCAGAAGTCCATTTATGGACTTAAACAAGCTTTTTGAAGTTGGAACATCCGATTTGATCAAGCAATCAAGTTATTTGGTTTTGATCGAAAGCCGGATGAACCTTGTGTGTATAAAAAGAGTGAATAAAGCGTGGTGGTGTTCCTAATTCTGTATGTGGATGATATACTACTCATTGGGAATGATATAGGGTGTTATCTGTGATAAAAGGTTTGGCTAGCGAATCAGTTTGATATGAAGGACTTGCAATAAGCTAGTTACATCCTCGAGATTAAGCTTTTCCGAGATCAGAAGAACAGGATGTTAAACTTATCTCAAGTTGCATATATAGGCAAAATTCTTATCAAGTTTGCAATGTATAACTCCAAGAAAGGCTTATTGCCTTTTAGGCATGGAGTACTTCTGTTCAAGAATCAGTGTCCTAAGACACTTGAGGAAGAGGAACGCATGAAGGTGGTTTCTTATGCTTTAGCTGTAGGAAGCCTTATGTATGCTATGCTTTGCACTAGACCAGATATTTGTTTTGCAGTGGGCATGGTCAACAGATATCAATCTAATCCAGGACCAAATCATTGGACTGCCGTGAAACATATACTCAAGTACTTGAAAAGGACTAGAGATTATATGTTGAGATACGGGGGTGGTGATCTAGTTCCAGTTTGGCTATACAGACTCTGACTTTATGTCAGATCAGGACTTTAGAAAGTCAACCTCAAGATATGTGTTTACTCTTGGTGGTAGAGCTATCAATTAGAGGAGTGTCAAACAACAGTGTATTGTTGACTTAACCAGTGAAGCGGAATATGTAGTTACCTCTGAAGTAGCTAAGGAAGCTGTTTGGCTCAAGAAGTTCCTTTTGGAACAAAGAGTGGTACTATAGTCTCAGTTGCCTATGGTCCTTTATTGTGACAATAGAGGAGCTGTAGCTCAATCAATGAGCCAAGAAACCACAAGGATGGAAAACACATAGAGCACAAGTATCACCTCATCAAAGAGATTGTTCAGCACGGAGACATTACCGTCACCAAGGTTGCATCTGCGGACAATCTTACAGATCCTTTCACTAAGGCTTTGCCGTCTAAACGTTTTGAGCTTCATGTGGATAGGATAGGTGTCAGATGTTATGGGGAATGGATGTGAGTGCAAGTGGGAGTCTGTTAGGATGTGTGCCTTCATATCCAAGATATTTTATTATTATTTAATATATTTGATTTATTATTGAGTTTCATATTACCATATGTTTGAATGTTGCTTTATATCAGGAGATGATTAGTCCTTGAATTGTTATTAAGAATGGTTCATGTGTATAAACGAGATTTATACACAGGAGATATGAACTACTTATATAGGCAATTCTAGAATTGTTCGCGGCTATTGATAAAACTGGACATCTTATTTGTAAAGTTGTAATACAGTTAACCTTTATGTGATAAAATGGTTTATCTCAACCATCAGAATAGTAGACTCTAGATTATTGTATTGGTATATTGGGAATACACTAAACTGGATCACTATAAGAAACACTTCATTTAGAACAGTCACCTTTAATAAGTTTCTTATTCATTATTCACAGTAAGCTCTTAATCCTGAGAAGATAGTGAACTCAAGTTCTGAATAGTAATGACTTTGAGTCACCAATGAGTGAGGTCTTTTAGATCAACACTTCGGTATCTTGGAAAGTCATTATTTAGACTGTGGGATCACATATTCTCAAGATGGAATCTATACTCTATATATTAGAGAGATGGATATCACCTTTGTGCTAATTCAATGGGTTAATCACTGAAATCCAGATCCGATCTTTTCAGTAAATTGTTTATTGAAATGATGACCAATTGTAAATGATTAATAATTATTAAATTAGGTTCTTAAAATAGTTAGAGAATTAATTTGACAGTATAATATAGAACCCTGATTATTAGTATCCATGTAGCGGGGCCAACTGCAGAAGTATAGTATATATGGGTTTACTCTATTCTACTAAATTGGAGTGCAATTTCAATTATAAAGTGGAGTTAATTGAAATTAATTAGTCAATTAAAATTAATTATGAGATAATTACGATTTAATTGACTAATTGGAAGCTAACTTAGTAGGGACCCACTTGATCCCTTCTCTTGCCTTAATTAGGTTAAGCCCTATATATGATATGTAGGGATCCGTTTATCATAAGTTTTTGTGCTAGACAAAAATAAAAGATAGCTCACTCTCCTACGATACGGTTTGTCTAAGGAAAAAGAGGAGAAGACCTAAAGGAAGAGAATGGCTGCGTCTTATTTCAAGAACAAGGTATCCCTAACCCTCCTCCATCAAGATTATGTATGATGTCAGTCGAGCTCAAGGAATGTTATGATGTGTGTGATTGTGTGTGTGAGTGTGTTGATGTACATTTATAGAGGAAATCCACTAGTCAGGTTTCTGCATCAGTAAATGGGTTTTGAACCTTGGGAAAGGTTGTATAATGTCCTAGGAAGGGAAAGGGAAGGAAATGGGGTAAGAAAAAAATGGTCAAAGGTAGAGAAAACACGAGTTGCAAATGCCTCGCCAAAAATTCGAGTCTTATTGGAGACACATGCTCATCAGCGTTTTTACCAGAAAACCAACCTAAATGATGCAATCTAGTGTTATATGGTTTTTAAATCAAAAAAGGGAAGAAAACAACTGAAGAAAAACATAGAAAAACAACTGAGATATTTTTGTGCTTTTGCGGTTTTCTAGCAAACCTGCCAAAGAAATTATAGGATTTTCGCAGTTTAAAGGCCACTGATTGTCCAATACCATCAACTTTTATATCATGATGCCATAAGAAAAATTAGTAAATATATTCTTTGAATTCATAGAATTTTTCTTTTCAATCAAGAGCTTCTGGAATCTTGTTAAAAAATACTCATGAAAAGAACAACTTTTAGGACTGATACTATGCTAGGAAACTATTAGTTAAAGTAGCCATTCAAAGGGTGTCATACAAAATGGAGCAGTGACTAACAAAAATAACTTGCTAGAATAGGCTATTTGATCAAGAATTCTTATTGGATAAAAGTGGGAAACATCCAAAAATGTAAAATAATAATAATAATAATAATTCCGACCCGATAATAATAATAATAATAATACCGACCGACCCGAAACTATTCAGGTAGAGTCAGATTGGATCAGATCGAGTCAAACATTTCACAATTCTGGTCCACTTTTCCCAAAACCGTATAAGGTTAGGTCAGTTCCAGTTCTACTGCAATCTGACTTGACCCATGTGCACCCATTTATTGGCGGGGTTTATTTGGACATTTGAGGACTCGGGATGGTCCCGCATAAGTTTTTAAAATGACAAAAATACCCCTGGTGACAAATTAAAAAAATTCTAATGCGAATTAAAATCTGAAAAGAGCTAGTCCAAAGTTTTTGGACGCCTTGATTCAAATACATTGTCAGATTGGATAAACTGAGACCCGGTGGTAAACCCACCTAAATTTGTAAAATAACAATAATGCCTCTAAAGATAGATTGAACAATTAAATTCCTAATAAAATCTGTAAGGGATGTTCCCAATGTTTTTGGACGCCCTAAGCCCAAATATGAAATCAGATTGACCAAACTGGGACATGGTATAGGTTCCATATGAATGTGTGTAATTACAATAATGACCCTAGGCATATAATAGATATCTGAAAGAGTTAATAAAATACAAGGAGACCCCTATAGGATTTTTGAACCTTCTAGATCTGTTTTCAAGGTTCGTTTTGTGAGACACTGTCTCAATATATGTGAAAGTTGTCTGATAAAATTATAAAAATACCCTTATGAATTTAAAAGACATTCAAATGATGTAGAAACATCGCGATAGGACCTTCTTAAGATTTTTGAGGCCCAAGAATACGTTTTTAATATCTGTGTAGGAAAGCAGGCACTCAGGGTATAGGCTAATCTATAATTAACCTTAGAAAACTTCTATGTTAGGTCGTGACAATTTAAGTGTGGTACCAGATCAACCAAATACACTACTTTCGTTAACACAATCCCTATTTCCAGAAGGGGTCCAAGTGTCATAAGAGGGGAGCCTCTCGTTTTTTATTTTTTCCCCCGACTGGCTACATTCATTCTTGTCTGTGTGTACTCCCTCCCATTCCTCTTCTCCACCTTCCCAAACTTACTTCCTTTCATTCTCCTCCCTAACCCTACTTCCTTTCCCCACACTTCACACTGTACTTTAAATCCCTTCTCCCATGTCAATTCTCGAAATCAATTTGTTTCAATACTCAATTTTAGATTTTCTCTCCCTTTTCAACACAAATTTAAGGAGAAAAAATGTCAAGAATCAGTGAGAGACTCAAGAGGGAAAAGTAGGAAATTTTGATGGGATCAAGGGAATAGAAAGGGAAGAATGGTTAATCAAGAAGGAAAACAAGATTCACATGATGATACAAATCATTGAGCTCACTCAGAAATGTAAAATTTTGAAAACCAACTTGATTTAAAGATAAGGCTCATTTACGACCTCTTAGAATACTTTTTTGATAAGCAAGACCTCTTAGAACTGTGGTTTTACTTTGATGTTTCCTAAGTTGTCTATTAATTTAATTATAGTTATATTTAAATTTTTGGAGTCATATTTTGAAAATTTTATCATAGTCAGCCATTTGGGCTTTTCTAATGGACTCACTTAATAACTCATGGTAGGTTAGATTAAATGAGTCTAGTTAGTTCAAAGTTGGCCATTCTCTAAGTTTCCTAAATTGAACACCAAGATCCTTAGATATATTGCTTTGCTTGGAGATATGGAAAGAAGAGATATTTTGCAGACTATATTTGTGAAGTGTAATGCACCCTTTCAAGTGTGATTACCTAAGAAATTAAGTGTAACTGCTAGGCCTTCTTTCTTTATTTCCTACACTTCTATACCGATTAGGCCTTAAAAAATTATTCAGCCTTAAAAAATCCTAAATCATCAAATCCAATCCTTCCCTCCATCAAGATTCTAAAGATTAAGAGTGTAACAATTTCAAAAAGTTATCTTTAAGGAGAATTCCCCCTTAAAAAACTCTCATATTCCTTTCCTTTTGAAAACACCATAATAGAGATAATGGCATTAGGTTACACAACCTCATACGCCTTCCCCACCTGACCCCCTTGCCATCCCATTCTATTACTTTTCTTTTTCATTTCAATGTTCTTACTTGTCACACATTCGTGTAAGCATCTCAATTCCTCCCTCATTAGGCATACCAATTACCACCCCTCAAATTATTGCTATTTAGCTTTCATTTTCCTCAAATTGGATAAGTGGGGAGATGAAATTCGTTATGAGAAAACGCAAGCCATGAAAGGTGCACCATGACTACCTAGGTGATACACAAGTAAGAATAATCTAACCCTATGACATTTCTCATCGTAAGGATATTAAAAATTTAAACATGAAAAAAAAATATGCAAAAAATCTCACATTTGCCGACAAAGATTGTTTTGTCAAACACTAAAATAACCATAATAAGAAAATGCATAAATTAAAAATTACATATATGCATTTCTATAGTCTCCACTACTTAAGAAAGTTTCAATTAGAAAATAAAAGAAACGGGGATATTACACTCCAATGCACTTAAAAGAGAAAAATCTTTTTGAATTTTTTGTCTTAAATAAAACTAACAAAGAAAACCTATAGACTAAAAATAAAACAAGAAATCTCTAAACTAAGAACCATGGGCCTAAGAAGAAGAAGAAGAAGTAGATAAAAGAACCATCCTAGACTGTGGGTTGAACACTTACTCGATAGAGCAAATACCTAAAGATTTCCTAAGATTCTATAACCTAAGGCCACCTAGAGGTTTCATGAAAATATAAGGGAGTTGGTGTTCAATAGGGATATATTGCAAAGATATGACATTCTATTCTACAAGCTCTCTAATAAAATGATGTCGAATGTCAATATGCTTAGTCCATGAATGTTGAACATGATTTTTAGAGATGTTTATGGCACTCGAGTTGTCACAATACACTGTCATTGTGAGAACATCAACTCCATAGTCTTTCAACATTGGGTAAATTACACTAACCTGCCCTGAGGTATTCGATATTACACATGGACCCTTGTGGTTTGAAAAATTACATTGACCTCCCCTGTTAGAATTTGTCTCTTAACAGTGTTAGAAAATAAATTAAAATTACCTTATTACCCTTCTCTTTTAAATATGGACTACTTTCTCTTGTGTTTTATATGTTGACTGGTAGGTATTAACTGATTCAACAACCTTTCCCCTCTCCCCCATTGATCTCAATTGCAGAAGATAGATCCGAACCTCCCCCTCCCCCAATACCTCATTTCCTTTAAATTCTCCTATATTTTTTCAATACTTGTATATTTTCTCACTCTAGCATTTGCATTAGTAACTCGTCATTCAATTGACGACAATGATGAGCCAACAATAATCATATACACACACACACACATATTCCATTACCTTTTCCATCTCATTCCACTAAGTTTGCAAGAATAAAGGAGACAAAGGGGGCAAGGTCAACGATCACTAATTTTGCGAGAACAGAGGAAGTCACAAAGGGGGCAAGGACAGGGATGGGGATGAGAGTGGCAGTCGGTCACCATCGGCAAACCATTAGTGGCAGATATTGTAGATATAATTCTTATATTTTCTCTCTTTGGCCATTTGGATCTTATAGGATCAATCCATCTCTGTGAAATTTTTTGTTACTATATATACATATATATTGGTTTTATTCGTTTAATTATATATATACACACACTTATCTGCCTCACTTTTTAGTTTTCTTTTTGGGAAACAGATTGCACACTTGAATGTTATATGTACAAGTTATATATGTATTGTAACTATAGTTTTTTTATTGAATTAGAAATAGAAGTTAATAAACAATGATGTTGGAAGGTCGTCCATAGAGAACCAAAGAGAATGGGAGATTTTGGATTCAATCATAGTTGTCCTATATTACATTAATGATGTAGCATCTTTAGATGAAGGTTCACTATTTATAACATTCTATTTCTAATGTTCAATGAGATTTTCGTTGATGAAAAATACTTGTATTTCCTCATTACCTGCATGAGGGCTATAGCTATTGTTGGGCTTTGTGAACTGATGAATGCCATAGATATGGTATGTGCAAATAATTCAGTCTCCTAATACTATTTCAGTTTAAGTTTAAAAGGGTCAAATCAACATTTAAAAAAATAAATGCGATAACATCAGCATAATAGGTTTGGTTAACTAACGGTTGACTCATGGAAGAGAGGTGACTGTTACCAATATTAAAATAGAGGGGAGGTCCATGTAATTTTTCAAACCATAGGTTAACTAACGGTTGACTCAGGGGAGTCAGTGTAATTTATCCTTCAACATTTGTCTCATCCACAAGAGCTGAGCACAATAACTCCTTGCAGCAATATACTTAGCCTCAATTGTGGAAATTTTAAAGGAAACAGTAAAAGAAATAATGAAGCACAAAGTACTGTAATATCCCTACAACTTTGAGCTATAATATATATAAAAAAATGCATTAGAGACAATAAAATGTATTCTCAAGAATCTCAATTTTCAAAAATACCCAATTAGCATTTAAGCTCCCCCTCAACACACTCCCTCATGATGTAGAATATGGAATTGTAACAATTTAGTCATGAGATGTTCGAGTTTTAATGAGTTCACTACAATGTTGAATGATTCAACCATCAATAAGCACAAATAACTCTAATGAATAAACCTTGGTGATTTTAGGACACTTATTCCAACCATAAATCTCCCTTAAAAGATGCCAAGATGTAAGATATTTCAAGGAGGCTTTCACACTACTAGGTAGGCAGCTCTTTTCAAAGTTACACCAACCCTTTTGATAGCTTTCACACTATCCCATAGGTAGCCCATTCCTTTTGCAATTTTAAGGAGGCTTTCACACTATTAGGTAGACAGCTCTTTTCAAAGCTATACCAACCCATTTGATAACTTTTGCACTATTTCATAGGTTGCCCTTTCCCTGCATTATGTTTTAAGTTATCAAATTACCACGTGCAATATTTTGGTCAATATTTTTTAAAATCATTCTAAGATAACTCTTCTAGTCATAGACTTATTGAAAGTTAAACATCATACTGATTTGATTCCTTATTTCAACAAGACCTATCTCAATGACTAAATGAGAATGGATAGGAAGAACAATGAGATAATGTGATTTGAAAATATTGAATACAATTAAGTGTAAAAGAGTAAGTGTGAAACATGAAAAGATTAAGAGTATATACTATAGTCTCCATTACTTGGAAAGTTTCAATCAGAAAATAAATGAAATGGGGATATTACACTCCAATGCACTTAAAAGATAAAAATATTTTTGGATTTTTGTCATAAATAAAACTAATAAAGAAAACCTATAGACTAAAAATAAAACAAGAAATCCCTCAACTAAGAATCATGGACCAAGGAAGAAGAATTAGACAAAAGAACCATCCTAGACTCTGGGTGGAACACTGATATACTCGATTGAGCAAATACCTAAAGATTTTCTAAGATTCTTGAACCTAAAGCCATATAGAGGTTTCATGAAAATATAAGCGAGTTGGTGTTCAGTATGGACATATTGCAAATATATCACATTCTTTTCTATAAGATCTCTAATAAAATGATGTTGAATGTCAATATGCTTAGTCCTAGAATGTTGAACATGATTTTTGGAGATGTTTATTGCACTCGATTTGTCACGGTACACTGTCATTTTGCGAACATCAACGCCATAGTCTATTAACATTTGTCTCATCCACAAGAGCTGACAACTCACTATAACAATATACTCTGCCCAAACTGTGAAAATTTTGAGGAAACAGTAAAAGAAATAATGGAGCACAAAGTAATGCAATATCCCCACAACTTTGAGCTATATATATATATAATGCATTAGAGACAATAAAATATGTTCTCAAGAATCTCAATATTCAAAAATAGCCAATTGGCATTTAAGTTCCCCCTCAACACACTCCCATATGGTGTAGAATATGGAATTATAACAATTCAATCGTGAGATGTTCAAGTTTTAATGAGTTCACTACAGTGTTGAATGATTCAACCGCCAATAAACACAAACAACTATAATGAATCAACCTTTGTGATTTTAGACCACTTATTCCAACCATAAATCTCCTTTAAAAGATGCCAAGTTGCAAGATATGAACATAAAAATGCATTTTCATTTTTTAATGAGGCTTTCACACTACTAGGTAGGCTCTTTTCCAGGGCACACCAATCACTTTGATAGCTTTCGCACTATCCCCTAGGTAGCCCTTTCCTTTTGCATTTTTCAAGGAGGCTTTCACACTGCTAGATAGCCAACTCTTTTCAAAGGTATACCAACCCCTTTGATAGATTTCACACTATCCCATAGGTAGCCCCTTTCCTGCATTATGTTTTAAGTTAACAAATTACCACGTGTGCAATATTTTGGTCATTATCTGTTAAAATCATTCCAAGATAACTATTCAAGCCATGGACTTATTGAAAGTTAAACATAATACTGATTTGATTCCCCATTTCAACAAGACCTATCTCAATGACCAAATGAGAATGTCCTGGAAAAAACAATGAGATCATGTGATTTGAAAAGATTGAATACAACAAAGTATAAAAGAGTAAGTGTGAAACATGAAAAGATTAAAAGCATATACTATAGTCTTTATAATACTTTGAAAGTTTCAGACAAAAAATAAAAGAAATGGGGATATTACACTCCAATGCACTTAAAAGAGAAACATCTTTTTGGATTTTTTGTTTTAAATAAAACTAACAAAGAAAACCTATAGACTAAAAATAAAACAAGAAATCCCTAAACTAAGAACCATGGACCTAGGAAGAAGAAGCAAACAAAAGAACCATCCTAGACTATGGGTAGAAGCTAAGGTCATATAGAGGTTTCGTGAAAATATAAGTGAGTTGGTAATTAGTAGGGACATATTGCAAAGATATGACATTCTCTTCTACAAGCGTTCTAATAAAATGATGCCAAATGTCAATATGCTTAGTCCTAGAATGTTGAACATGATTTTTGGAGATGTTTATGGCACTCGATTTGTCACAGTACACTATCATTGTGCGAACATCAACTCCATAGTCTTTCAACTTTTGTCTCATCCACAAGAGCTGAGCACAACAACTTTCTACAGCAATATACTTTTCCCCAACTATGGAAATTTTTGAGGAAAAAGAAAAAGAAATAATGAAGCACAAAGCAATGACATATCCCCACAAATTTAAGCTACATATATAAAAAAATGCATTAGAGATAATAAAATATATTATCAAGAATCTCAATATTCACAAATATTCAAAAATACCCATTTAGCATTCAAGCTCCACCTCAACACACTCCCTCATGATGTAGAATATGGAATTGTAACAATTCAGTCAAGAGATGTTCGAGTTTTAATAAGTTCACTGCAGTGTTGAATGATTCAACTGCCAATAAGCACAAACAACTATAATGAATCAACCTTGGTGATTTTAGACCACTTATTCCAACCATAAATCTCCCTTAAAATATGCTAAGATGCAAGATATGAACATGAAATTGGATTTTCATTTTTCAATGAGGCTTTCTCACTACTAAGTAGGCTACTCTTTTCAAAGGTACACCAACCTCTTTGATACCTTTCGCACTATCCCATAGGTAGTCCTTTCTTTGCACTATATTTTAAGTTAACAAATCCCTTATGCAAAATTTTAGTCTTCAATTTTTAAACTCATTCCAAGATAACTCTTCTTGCCATAGACTTATTAAAAGTTAAACATAATACTAATTAGATTCCTCATTTCAACAAGACCTATCTCAATGACCAAATGAGAATGCATGGGAAGAACAATGAGATAATGTTATTTGAAAAGATTGAATACAAAAAGTATAAAAGAGTAAGTGTGAAACATGAAAAGATTAAGAGCATATATACTATAGTCTCCAATACTTATAAAGTTTCAATCAGAAAATAAAAGAAATAGGGATATTACGCTCCAATGCACTTAAAAGAGAAAAATATTTTTGGATTTTTGTCTCAAATAAAACTAACAAAGAAAACCTATAGACTAAAAATAAAACAAGAAATCCTTAAACTAAAAACCATGGACCTAGGAAGAAGAAGTAGACAAAAGAACCATCCTAGATTATGGGTGGAACACTTACTTACTCGATAGAGCAAATACCTAAAGATTTCCTAAGATTCTCAAACCCAAGGCCATCCAGATGTTTCGTGAAAATATAACCGAGTTGGCGTTGTGAAGGGTCATATTGTAAAAATATGACATTCTTTTCTACAATCTCTTTATAAAATGATGGCGAATGTCAATATACTTAGTCCTAGAATGTTGAACATGATTTTTGAAAATGTTTATGGCAATCGAGTAGTCACAGTACACTGTCATTGTGCGAACATCAACTTTATAGTCTTTCAACATTTGTCTTATCCACAAGAGCTAAGCACAACAACTGTCCGCAGTAATATACTCTCCCTCAACTGAGGAAATTTTGAGAAAATAGTAAAAGAAAAATAAAGCACAAAATAATGCAATATCCCCACAACTTTTGAGCAATATATATATATATATATA
Organism: Nyssa sinensis; assembly: GCA_008638375.1. Lineage (NCBI taxonomy): Eukaryota > Viridiplantae > Streptophyta > Magnoliopsida > Cornales > Nyssaceae > Nyssa > Nyssa sinensis. The sequence goes on from CM018035.1 coordinate 26,652,024, forward strand.
TATAATGCATTAGAGACAATAAAATATGTTCTCAATATTCACAAATATTCAAAAATACCTAATTAGCATTCTAACTACCCCTCAACACACTCCCTCATTATGTAAAGTATTGAATTTTAACAATTTAGTCTTGAGATGTTTGAGTTTTAATGAGTTCACTACAATGTTGAATGATTCAACCGCCAATAAGCACAAAAAAATTTAATGAAACAACCATGCTTATTTTAGACCACTAATTCTAACCGTAAATCTCCCCTAAAAGATGCCAAGATGCCAACATGAAAATGCATTTGCATTTTTCAAGGAGGCTTTCACACTACTAGGTAGGCAGCTCTTTTCAGAGGTACACCAAACCCTTTGATAGCTTTCGCACTATCCCATAGGGTAGCCCTTTCCTTTTGCATTTTTCAAAGAGGCTTTCACACTACTAGGTAGGTAGTCCTTTTCAAATATACACCAACCCCTTTGATAGCTTTCGCACTATCCCGTAGGTAGCCCTTTCCCTGCATTATGTTTTAAGTTAACAAACTATCACATGTGCAATATTTTGGTTATTATTTTTTAAAATCATTCCAAGATAACTCTTCTAGCTATGGACTTATTGAAAGTTAAACATAATACTGATTTGACTTGTCATTTCAACAAAACCTATCTCAATAACCAAATGAGAATGCATCGGAAGAACAATGAGATAATGTGATTTGAAAAGATCAAATACAACTAAGTATAAAAGAATAAGTGTGAAACAAGAAAAGACTAAGTGCATAAACTATAGTCTCGAATACTTTGAAAGTTTCAATAAAAAAATAAAAGAAACAGGGATATTACACTCTAATGCACTTAAAAGAGGAAAATCTTTTTGAATTTTTTGTTTTAAATAAAACTAACAAGGAAAACCTATACACTAAAAATAAAACAAGAAATCCCTAAACTAAGAACCATAGACCTAGGAAGAAGAAGTAGACAAAAGAACCATCATAGACTATGGGTGGAACACTTACATAATTGATACAACAAATTCCTAAAGATTTCCTAAGATTCTCAAACCTAAGGTCATCTAGTGGTTTTGTGAAAATAATCGAGTTGGTATTCAGAAGGGACATATTGTAAAAATATGACATTCTCTTCTACAAGCTCTCTAATAAAATGATGCCGAATGTCAATACACTTAGCCCTAGAATATTGAACATGATTTTTGGAGATATTTATGGCACTCGAGTTGTCACAGTACACTATCATTGTGCGAACATCAACTCCATAGTCTTTCAATATTTGTCTCATCCCCAAGAGCTAAGCACAAAAACTCCCTCTAGTAATATACTCTGCCTCAACTGTGGAAATTTTGAAGAAAGAATAAAAGAAATAATGAAGCACAAAGTAATGCAATATCCCCATAACTTTGAGCAATATATAAAAAAAAATGCATTAGAGACAATAAAATATGTTCTCAAGAATCTAAATATTCACAAATATTCAAAAATACCCAATTAGCATTCTAGCTCCCCCTCAACACACTTCCTCGTAATGTATAATAAGGAATTGTAACAATTCAATCATGAGATGTTCGAGGTTTAATGAGTTCACTACAGTGTTGAATGATTCAACCATCAATAAGCACAAACAACTATAATGAATCAGCCTTGGTGATTTTAGACCACTTATTCTAACCATAAATCTCCCTTAAAAGTTGCCAAGATGCAAGATATGAACATGAAAATACATTTTCATTTTTCAAGGAGGCTTTCACACTACTAGGTAGGCATCTCTTTTCAAAGATACACAAAACCCTTTGATAGCTTTCACATTATCCCATAGGTATCCCATTCCTTTTGATTTTTCAAAGAGGCTTTTGCACTACTAGGTAGGCAGCTCTTTTTAAATGTACACCAACCCCTTTGATAGCTGTCGTACTATCCCCATAGGTAGCCCTTTCCTTGCATTTTGTTTTAAGTTGAAAAATTACCACATGTGAAATATTTTGGTCATTATTTTTTAAAATCTTTCCAAGATAACTCTTGTAGAGACTTGAAAAATGATGGTAATTTTTTGTTTTGTCGATAGGATACTATTTATGCACTATTTACCCGTAGGGCACTACACATGCATATTTGAACATAAGTCATATTTAGGAATATATTTAGAGTATTCCATAGAAAAGAAATATGCGTAGAATGTTAAAATACACCTCCTGTAAAAATTTGAACCTATTCGGAGATAATTTCAAAAATTGGACCATAAAGGGCATCCAAGTGACCCGGATGGATCCGGCCAAACCCGGCCACAGGTGAAAATAATTTTTTTTTGAAAAATATTATTTAAAATAATTTTAAGAACTTTGGATAAAACAAAATATCGAATTGAGACGTTTCGAGATGGATTGTAGTGTAACGGGGTCCCGAACTCATTGAGGTTAAAAGGGTCATTTTGCCCCTTTGCCCCTTTACTATAAATACAGCCCTTAGAGTCAAAATTTCATTATTTTGGTATGAGATATAGAGCAGAACTCGTGCATGGGAGAAAAGCTTCAAGCCACTAAAACACACTTCTAGGTCAAGATTCTTGCAAGACTTCCTTTTAGGAAGTTGTTCCTCTCATCAAGGGCTATATTCTCACTGATCGGTTTGGCTGCACAGCGAAAAAACTCCCTCGGGTTGAGAAAAATAATTTTAGGTATGATATTTTGCTAAGTAAGAAATAGGGTTAAGTTTAGGAGTATTTTATAAGTTGATTAAATGATTTGTATGTTTATTTGCTATTAGAAAATCACTTAGAATATAGTTGCTTTGAAACCTAGAGTTGGTTGTTTATGTACTTGTGTGTTCTTTGTATTCTTTGAAAATTTGGTAAAGTGATAAACATGAACCATGACTATATGTATAATTCATTGTATTCTAACTCATGTTCATGTAAAAAAAATCTTGTAGTTGGAAAGTTAGGATTTATTCAAGGTGTTGGTGCTTTATGTATTTTGTAATCTTAAAGAATTTGTCAAAGTGATGAACATGTACCTTGTTTATATGTTTGATTCATTGCATTCTAGCTTATGTTCATGTAGAGAAACTCTTGTGGTTTGAGAGTTAAGATTTATTTTATGTGTTGGTACTTTATGTATTTTATGATCTTTGAGAAATTGTTAAGGTTGTGACTATGTAAGGCGTTTATATGTAAAATTTATTGGATTACATGTTAGGTTCATGTAAACAAAGTTTTGCGATATAAAAGTTACAGTTGCTTTAAGTACATTGCATTATTTAAAGCATGCTCCATGTATTTGATAAAATGCTTCATTGAGATTGCATTACTGCATAGTGAAATCAAAGCATATTGGCATTGTGTGATTTCTTGAAAACATAGTGTGGGTTGAGCACTTGGTGCTATGTATTATGAGGGTGTAGATTCTGTGGTGAAAAACTCAAAATTGGCCATTACATTGGTGCCTACTTATCCAACGGGAGCGATCTATGAACACAGGTCTTGGTACTCGCTGACCAACGGGAACGATCTGTGAAACGAGACATGGATGTGGCATAGAGTTTGCATGAGTGTGTCACGCATATTACTAATGCATTGTATTAATGAATTGGAAGGCATGTAGATTATAAATGTACACTTGCATATGCCACGCCTTAACTTTGTTCCTTGCATTAGCATTATGTCATACCAGCAGTTGAGTTGACCTCTCGTGAGATATCATATTAGAGATGAGGCTCCGGGTACTTGAGACTTGATGAAGTCTTGAGAGAATGAGGGGAAAAGAACTTAGAAAGATATTTGGCCCTTGGGGCATATTTTGTATATATGGGCATAAGCTCAAAAGACTTATGTTTTAACTTGGAAGAATGGTGAACTGTAGGCCTTGGGCCAATTTGTAATGTAAGGGCTTAAGTCCAAATAACATGTAGGATATATTTACTTAATGTGCCTTACATGTATATATGTTGAAAGAAATGAATGTATGTTTAATTCCCATGAATTGTGGCCATCGAGTGAGGATGGATTATGATGCTGTTATATATATGAATTGTTGCAAAATATTAAGTGAAAAAATGTTTAAAAAATAAAGGGAACCATGTCAAAATTTTGTGAAATTAAAAAAGCCATTAGGTATGTAAAATGTCCATGAATAAGTGAAAAAAAGTGCCACAAAGTGGGAGTTAAAAGCCTTGAGAAAATAGGCCAAAACTTGAAAAATTTAGTTGTAGTTGCTACAGTGTTTCTGCAAAAAAATAAAAAAATTAGTCGTAGCCAGTTACAGTGAAAATGCAGAAAACAGCCTAGGACAACCCAGCCGCCTGCCGCGCGCACCCTGCGCCCCCCCCTGGCACACGCGTGCCGCGCGCTGCTGACTGCCCATGCACGCGCCCACTGCTTGCCCTACTGCCTTGTCATGACACCAACCCCTGACACCTGCCTCTTTGGCCACCTTTTTGAGCCATGTTTGGGTACCTTTTTGGACCATGTTTGAGTACCCTATTGGGTCATGTTTGGCCATCCTTTTGAGCCATTTTTGGCCACCCTTTTGGGCTGTGGTTGGCCATCCTTTTGGGCCATGTTTGCCCACTTACATGGGTTATGTTTGGCCTCTTCCTTAGACAATTTTTGGTAGACTTCTTAAGTCATTCTCGACCTATGCCCTAGGGCATTTGGGGCCCATTTGGGCCATTATTTCAAGGCTTGTTTAGAGAGACTTTGTGGCTATTTTAGGGAGCCATTTTTGAATATGACTTAAACTATTTTGAACATTAATTGGGAGGAATGTTTGAGTGACATTAGGAGACCCATTTTAGTTAAGTTAAATAACAAGTCTTCATTTCTAATTTTGGGGAAAACATAGGGGAATGAATGCAAATCAACTAAATCCAACTTAATGACCTTTCATTTACTTTTCTTATTTCATTTCACTCACTCCCCGGGTTTGTAAAAATTCGGGACGTGACAACTCTTCTATCCATGGACTTATTGAAAGTTGAACATAATACTGATTTGATTCCTCATTTCAACAAGACCTATCTCAATGACCAAATGAGAATTCATAGGAAGAACAATGAGATAATGTGATTCGAAAAGATTGAATACAACTAAGTATAAAAGGGTAAGTGTGAAACATGAAAAGATTAAGAGAATATACTATATTCTCCATATACTTAGAAAGTTTCAATCACAAAATAAAAGAAATGGGGATATTACACTATATTTCACTTAAAAGAGAAAAATCTTTTTGAATTTTTTTGTCATAAATAAAACTGAAGTCCAAAATAAAACAAGAAATCCCTAAACTAAGAACCATAGACCTAGGAAAAAGAAATAGACAAAAGAACCATCCTAAACTATAAGTGGAACACACACTCACTCAATAGAGAAAATACCTAAAGATTTCCTAAGATTTTTGAACCTAAGGCCATCTAGAAGTTTCGTGAAAATATATGCGAGTTTGTGTTCAGTTGAGGAATATTGCAAAGATATGACATTCTCTTTTACAAGCTGTCTAATAAAATGATGCCAAATGTCAATATGCTTAGTCGTAATATGTTGAACATGATTTTTGGAGATGTTTATGATGCTCAAGTTGTCACAGTACACTGTCATTATTCAAACATCAACTCCAAAGTCCTTCAAGGGATGTCTATGTAATTTTTGAAACGTTAGGGGATCCTTGTATATTTTCAGTAAATCTCAGGGGATGTCAGTATAATTTAGCTTAAAGTATAAGATGGGCACCTAGACTAAATTACGTCTAGTAAATATCCTAACAGCAAAAAATAGCAATCAAATTATTATGCCAAGTGACAATTAAAAGATTATTGAGGGTGATACTAGTTTGATTATAAATGTTATGCTAGGTGAACAAAGGTGTCCGTGGAGTATTTTTAATATTTTAAAAAATTGTGAAAATATTATAAGGGACAAAGGTTTGCGGATTAATTGTAAGCATATATATCGAGACGCTAATTTGGTTGTTGATTGGTTGGCTTCGGAAGCTTGTTGTAGGAAGAGCTATATTGTTTGGTTTAATAATTTTCCGAAGGATTTGAATTCCATAGTTGTTAATGATGCTAGGGGAAGAATGGTTGAGAGGTTGGTTTAAGATTTTGACCACAAAAAAAAAAAAGCATTTAAAAGATAAAACTTCTTGTATTTGCGAGGAATACTCAACTTCTAAAATATATAAACAAAAATGACGAACTAACCCAGATGGAAAAATAAAATGAAAAATCAGAATTATACTCGTACAGGAAGTCTATAACCTGGCAGAATAAATATATAAAGGCCCCATTCCATTCATTTTAGTAATAGAAAGCACAACTTGAGAAAGATTCAAAGCTAATTCCATTCAAGATAGAAACTCTAAAATCAATGGAGTCAAGATTTCAAGCCAAGTGGGGAAATGCATTTGGTAGCAGAAGTAGAAACTCCAAGAATGATGAATGTATCACAATCAGCACCTCAAACGAATGTGTCAAGAGCTTAAGACACTATGTGCAGCACAACTATGCATAAATGGGAAATGTATTCCTCCCTCCAAAAACCATCATCCCTCCATACATTCAAGCCTCAGAAAACAACACTACAAACAAATCTATGGTCTAAAAAAATTCAACCAGATCAAAAACTAAAATATCAAATTAACTCAATAAAAGCGAAGAAAATGTAAGCTAGCAATCAATGCAAAAAGGTACATGCATGCATAAACATACACCTAGATAAACACATCTGCATGAACACACTTTCCGATGTAACACATTTCCCATCATAGATAGTTTGGTCAAACACAAAATTAGCCATGGCAAGAAAATACATCAGTTACAAATTAATTATCTACATATATATATTATGAACAACTGTGCAGATGCAACAATAACAAACTCAGCTGAGGGATTTTCTTTTATCTTTTGGTAGGTAAGAAAAAACTAGGAACTATTCACAAGCAAGGATGCATAAATTTTAGTTCTAAAGAAAGATACATGAATGCCAGCTTGTGGAAGGCACTACTTTTCTCTACATTAATTGTAAAGTTTTGAGACGCTAGTCACACTAAACCAAATAAGCAATGGTCCATGAGACTATTTCGTATTTCAAGTTAAAGATTTAAGATGATAATTAGACTAAAATATACCAATTAAGGTTGACACAAGTATTCAAAAGAACTAATAAAAGATTTATTAAAATGTAAACAAAGAGAAAATACCAAACAGTCATTTTACCACGTAATGTATAAAAGATAAAACCAACTTTTAATTGCAAGAACTTCCCCACTTTTAAAATATATAAACGAAGACAACAAACTAAGCAAGATTGCAAAACATAATACAAGAAACATGCCCTATATAGGAAGCCCAAAATCTGATAGAATAAAGTTATGCAAGGCAAACTCTATTAATTTAGTAATAGAAAGCACAACCTGAGAAAGATGAAAAGCAAATTCCATCAATTCCATTCAACCAAAAAGCAAATAAAAAATCAATGAAATGCTATTTCAAGCTAAATGCAGAACAAATGCCTTTGGTAGAAAAAGTAGAAACTTCAGGAATATAGAAAACATCACAATCTCTAGGCATGAATGTGCATGAATAGGAAATGTATTCCTCCCTCTAACAATCATCATCTCTCTACACATAAGAAGCATGGATAAAGATACAGACACGGGACAAATATATGACACAACACGGACACGTTGACACAAGTTTTTTCATAAAAGTAGGACGGGGACACGTTAAATAATATATATTTATTTTTTTATAAATGGTCATATAAATCGATTTTAACATTATTTCAAGATTATTTTATTCTGTAATTTCAAGATTACTTATCAAAAGTTAATATTAATAATAAAACATATTTTATGATAAGTTTCATTAAATTAATTTACTAAAAATTTATATAAATTATTTTGAACCAATTTAGGGATATAAATTAAGTATATTGGGGAAGTATGTAAAATAAAAAATTAAATATATAAATTATTAGTATTATTATTATTATTATTTAATCCATCAAAATAGTATCAAGTAAGAAACGAACTTATTATTTTTAAACTTTTTAATAGAAATCTATGCCTCCATCCACCAACCATTTTCTCAAACCTTAGAAAGTAGCACAACACTACAAACAATTCCAAAATCTTTCAAAAAAATTCAAACATATCAAAAGCTAAAATATCATATTAACACGATAAAATAAACAAAAATGAAAGAAAAAAAAAAAGCTACAAATCACACACACACACACACACACTATTAGTACCAATTTTTCAAAGACCTCCCAACCAATCATGATACTGGAGATCATGGTGCTAAATTGCGGTCGCGGTATAACGGTATCAGGAGTATCGACTCACCCGTAACGGGAATCGGAAACCACGACTGTGAATTTTTTTCAAACATTAGTAAATTCCCTAAGATTTACTGATACACATGTTTTTACTTCAGTTTATTACTTTTAAGGGTTTTAAAGTAATTTTTATCATTTTTATGACACTTAAAAAGATGTTTTATAATTTTATATTATTTTTTTAAAGTTAAAATACCAAAAAGTAGCATTTTTATGATTTTTAAGAATAACATTGCTACAAATAATGTAAATAATTACTTCAAATTTCAAAAGCAATTAAAAGTCCATAATCAATACCAATTCACAAAAGAAGACAAATATAAATATCTAATTAGTTGGTAGCTAGTTGGCACCTCTTGGAACTACCACCAAAATGAATGGCGTGCAGGTACTTGACAGTCTCTATCATTGTCATCATCATTATATGGTCTCTCCAACACTTGCCCATTGAAATAATTGGAATCTCTCACTCCTATTGATGTACTACTGCCACTGAAATCTTCTGGTTGTTATTGCTACATGTAATACCTAGTCCCATCCCCATAAGGCATTGTAGACCCAAAGAGGTTATTTGTAAAAGCCTCTGCATCTGAAGGAAGTGGATATGGAGCTGCATATTGTGATGGTGGGAGGGAATAGTAATGACTAATGAGGTTGTGATTGGGGGTATCCCTGTGGTGGGTAGTAGACTGGTAGTTGTAGTGGTAGGGGTCCTCCTGTACCTAGGGGATAGTATAATGGATATCTAGATTGAATGCCCACTTGATGTCCAACTCCAAGATCTCCAAAACATTGAGCAACTCTAGAATCATCATCACTGTCATCAACTGGTGGTAAATAATGTCCATGCCTACTTGATTCACCTACATCATGGTGAGAGCAGCGTGAGTATTGTCTTTGGGGGGGGGTGGATCTGGAAACTCTCCAGTTTCTTCACCAGGGCGAAAACCACTATATCCAGCTTCTCCACGATAAGGTGAATTATGACCAACACCACCTTCAAAAGTTCTAGTTTCAATAATTTGAACTTGTCCTCCAGGTCCAAGGTCTCCATCACTTGAAGGACTTGAGTTATTATTATTTCCACTACCACTGTTGCCACTAAGAGGAGTCAAACTAGCATCACTACCCGATCCACTATTGGAAGAATTGACATTTTGAGTCTTTTGATGAGCGACATCATCCTCATACTCATCACTTAGGTCCATCCAATTATTAGTTACTAATTATTTGTCAATATAATTTTTTTAGTCATTGATATGTTGTATTTTTCTACTAGTCCATAATTATTAGTTACTAATTATTTGTCAATATAATTTTTTTTTTTAATTTTTTTAAAACAATTAAGTTTATTGCTAATAAATTAAAAAAGAGGGAAACAAAAGTGACAATAAACAGATAAATTTTTAGGAAAAAATTATAAAACATAATTTTAAAAAATAAATCCATGAATTTAATAACTTTATTGTTAATATTTAGTAAATAAATTAAATATTACAAATTGTTAATTTTTTTAGTCATTGATATGTAGTATTTTTTTGTCAGTCAATAATTATTAGTTACTAATTATTTGTCAATATAATTTTTTTAAATTTTTTTATAAGTAATTTTTTTAAAACAATTAAGTTTGTTACTAATAAATTAAAAAAGTGAAAAAAAATGACAATAACAGGTAAATTTTTAGAAAAAAAATTATAAAACATTATTTAAAATCTTTCCAACCAACCACAGGTAAGGAAAACAAATTCCAAACAAAGAAAAAAAAAATACAAACTATTCTAAAAGCTATGGAAAAAAAAAAGAATAAAAGTAAGAGGCAAAACAAAACAAATCAGGGGAGCGGCGCAAAGACTAAAAAAAAAAAGACGAAACAACCTAGAACTTTTTCCTAAATAAACACAAACCAAAGGCAGCGGCGCAATGACTTAAAAAAAAAGGAAAAAAAAAAGAAAAAAGAAAAAACGAAACAGCCTAGAAGTTTCCCCTTCCAACAAAACCAAAGAAAACTCAGTAAAAACCATTTCCTTCCTGCGCAAAACGTAAGAGTCTAGAGGAGGAAACCCACTGGGCGACTCGGCAATCGGCAAAAAAGCAAACCACGACGGAAGTGAGGTCTGCAATGACGGCATGAGGCCGTGACTCCGTGAGGGGTTGCGACGACAGAAGACCCACTTGGAACCAAGTCCGACTGTCGACCACCAATGATCGACGACTTTCGATGAACTCTATGGAAAGAAAAAAAAAACAGAAGAGAAGATTGGAGAGAATTTTACATACCTTTGGCCTGATCGGAAGTTGCACAAGTCCAAATCGGAAGCTTTACCGGAAGCAAACAACGATCGGTTCTTCAAGCTATGCAAAAGAGACGACTGATTCTTCCAAGTAAGCTCAAACTTCACTTCAGTTCCAACTTTTCTTTGCTTTCTTTCACTTCAAATTCAAATTTTCAGTCACTTTACTCTGTCTCTATTTTTCTGAATTCTGTCTATATTCTTTGAATATTGTCTGACTTTTGTTCGAAAAATCTTCTTTTTTTTTTTTTTTTCTTTTTTTTCTTGTTTCTGTCTGCCTTTTTTTTTTTTTTTCTTTCTTTCTTGTTTCTATCAGTAACATCTGTTATGGGTATGTAACGGATCGTAATGGCCATTACTACCGTGAAATTTTTTCCACTCCGTTTTATCAATGCGTAATGGTATCAGCACCTCGAAAATCTGTTACGATACGGCCGTTACGTAACGTAAGGGCCGATATTTAACACTATGTTGGAGATGGACTACATGTTGAAGTACTAATCAAACATAGGTAGAAAACACCCAAGAAATGCACACCTGCACAGAAGTGTCTAAACATCTCTTCTCTCCATGCCATAAACGTAAAAAAAAAATTGACCACACAAAAGAGAGCAAAAGGATTGCACACCTAGCCAGGCAATACACCCCTTTTGACAACTATTCCCTCCCAATCAAATAAATTTTTCAAACATCAAACTAACCATGGTAAGAAAATACATTAATTAAAAATTGCATATATGCATTTATATTATAAACAACTATTAATGTCCAACACTAATAGACTTATCACTAAGGAAATTTTGTAACTATGATTTTTTTTCAGTAGGCAACAGAAAACTATAAATTAATTAATAAGCCAAAATGCAAAAATTTGAGACTTTTTCATTGATCAAATTAAAGATTAAGATGGGTAATAAGATTTAAAAGGTCTAGTAAATCTCCAAAAAAAAAACTATAACACCACTGAAGTAATTAAACCTTTGTGTTCAAAAAATAAAACAACATTTATTTACAAGGAATGTCTAAATTTTAAAATATATAAATAAAGATGACAAACTAACCAAGACAATAGAAAATACAATACAAAATAGAAACATGCCTAATAGAGGAAGTCTATAACCTAACATAATATATATATATACACCTAGCTCTATTCATTTGGTAATAGAAAGCACAACCTAAAGAACGAAAAAAAGCTAATTCCATTTAACAAGAAAAAAAATCTAAAATCAGATGTGCGACACAAATGCATTTGGTAGCAAAAATGAGTAATTAAATCATTATGTAACAAAAAGAAGGGTTTCCTACCAAAAGTGATCCTCTTTTCTTAGACCCCGTTTGGATGGTCGCCAAGTTGGCGATAACGAGCTTCTGGGCAGTGTGTCTGATAATATCATTGTTTGGCTTGGCGTTGCGTTGGCGAAAAAAATGCGCGGGAACCAATTTGGAAGCTGGTCTGGACGACACAACTAATAGCAGCGTTGAGGAGCTTCAATTGTTTGTCCAGGGAAAAATCCCTTGATTTTGGGTTTTATTGCAAAAAAGTCAATCACTTTTTTACCGTTTTGTGTGCAATCTCAGCTTTATATACATCGTTGAATGTGCTATATATTATGTTATATTTACATCATTGAACAACACTCCACTTTCGTCACTTTTTTTTATAATATATATAACATATATATTTAATAATATAATATATAAATATATTATTATTTTATTTATATTATAATATAAAATAAATAATTTATAAATTGATATTTTTATAAAATTATTTTATTTAATACTATAATAGATATTTAAGATTTATAATTACTTATTTATTAAATTTAATTTTATAATACTCTATCAAACAACCATCAACACTATCTAATAAATTATAAAGGGCAAATGAGATTTTCATAAACTGAAATCACTTCCAATAATTTTAACCAAATATTTAATAAACTATTATTCCATCATAAGCAAATTTTATCCAAACACTCATAATTTATTCTTTAAAATCTATTCTTCAAGTTCATCCAAACTAGCTCTTACTCCCTTCCAAAAGATGCTTTTAGTGTACCAATACTTTTTCAATCATAAAATAAGGGACATGAAGGTTTGGTCTTGTTTTGCCAAAATATTCCCCTAAATTTTACCTAAAATGACTAATGAGAACTCCTTTTGTAGCAAACATATTTCATTGAAGAAGGAAAATAGAGAAAGAGTTAGGAATCTTCAAACTAATAGAACACTCCAAAAGATGCTTTTAGTGTGCCAATACGTTTTCAATCATAAAGTTAGGTATATACAGGTTTGGTCTTGTTTTGCCAAAATTTTACCAGAAATGACTAATGAGAACTCCTTTTGTAGCAAACAAATTTCATTGAAGAAGGAAAACAGAGAAAAAGTAAGGAATCTTCAAACTAATAGAACACAGAGGTGAAGTGTAAAGCCACGCATTTCTTTAGTTTTAATTTAGTTTTATATATTTGGAGATTCTTAATTCTTGGAATATTTTGTTAAAATTTAAAGCTTAATTAAAATTGTATTAGAGGCTCGTATTTTGAGCAAATAATAGAGTTTGGATCTGAATATAAATTTTCCACTTCTTTAGCTTTCTTCCTTGTTTTTCTTTTCCTTCCACATCAATGTGAGGATGATCTCTGGTTGGATTTTTGAAATAAGAATTAAAAAGGCTTAATAGGTTCTACAAATGGAAAATAATTATAAAAAAGGTAGCTAAAATAATGGACTCTCTTCATTTCAAATTCAATTGCTTAGTGATACGCCCAGAATACATCCTCAAATGGGGGTTTGACACGTGTCGAGGATATACCGTACGATTTAAAGTACTGCCCATACCGACGTTACCTAAGTACACCGACATTAGTATAACTGGAGCTCGACAAGCTCGTGGTCGTGCAGCTATACCGACCTTATAATGGTGGGATAAAAGGTGACGTATAGAAGTCGAAGAAGCAGGCAGCACTGAAAAACATGAAGGCAGAGGGTGGCAGAGGAGTGGTTGAGGGCAGTCATAATCACCGCCGTCAGGCGGCAATGAACCCATACCCTGGAATCACCCACTCCTACCAACTCTGACAGGTAGTCACATATAAATGGAAACCGATGAGGTATGTAAAAGGTCTTCTTTTTTTTCCAGAGGGATTTTTAAGATTATTATCTTGGATCACTTAACTAACTAAACCATCGGAGAGGCTACCACCGGAGCCCTCCCCGGTGGCTTACTAATTCCGTCCTTTTTCAGGAAACTCGATCAAGAGATAGCCAGCCATAAGGGGGTCAAAAAGCTGCGGCATCAGCTTGGCGCCGTCTGTGGGAAACGACAGTCTTTCCTTCCTTCCTTTCCTTTCCTTTCCGTTCCTTCTGAAAAGACTCCTTTATGGCTTCTACTCTCCGTCCAAGACAAATGTCTCGAAGCCAACCGCCGATTGGAGAACAGGAAGGGGAAACCCTCAATCCTGTGCAGCAACGGCAGCAGCGACAGCTTGATTAGATGCAGGCATAGCTATCAGCCATATCTCAAGCCTTGGCTTCTTTGACACAGAACCCACCGGGTCGCCGTGACAACCTTCCCCCGAATGCCCCAGAAAGAGGAGCGCAACCCGTACTGATCGCAGGGGAAGGGCACGCGGTGGGCAAGGATCCCATCATCCTACCGTCATACCCTCAATCAGATGGACACACGAGAGACGATCCCCATCCCTCGAAAAGCCAAGGAGGGGGAATGCCAAATCCTCATCCAACTATCCACTACCACGTGGGAACAAGAATCTTGAGCCTGCAAATTCGGGGGCCAACCACGTGCAACCGCCCTTCCAACCGCAACAAGCGTCGATCCCACCCCAGAGGCAGTCGAACCACGCTAGCCCCAGCCAGGAGCTTCCCCCATACATGGGACCCGAGGTTATCGTGTCGGCACATCACAACTCGGTCCCAACTAGGGTGCTGTCAAGAGCGGAAGAGGTGGCGGACTCGGTTGAATAGGCGGCCTTAGCCAGGGAGGTTGACATTCCACCCAGGCAAGACGAAATAGCGAAGCTGCTCGGTAGGTTCACTACTTCCGTTCACCTCGGCAATATTGGCGGAAGAACGCCCGAGGAAGTTCATCGTCCCAAAGTTCACATTTTATGACGGATCCGAGGATCCGGGAGACCACCTTTTACACTATCAACACACCATGGCCCTCCACGGGGCGACAGATGCATTTTTATGCCGCACTTTCGTGATGAGCCTCAAAGGTGCAGCCCTCAAGTGGTTCCACAGTCTCCCTCAGGAGTCGGTCCCGAACTTCTATGAGCTCAGTCGAAAATTCCTCGACCGTTTCTTGACTAGCAGAAGGCTTAGGAAGGGGCCCGAATTCCTACTCTCAATCAAACAGCAAAAAGAGGAATCCCTAAGGCAGTACATCGCAAGATTCAATGCTGATCTTACGGAGATAACAGACTGTACTCCAGGCTTCTTAGCAGCAGCTCTCCATGTCGGATTGGGACCTAGTCGATTCCATGACTCCTTGACAAAAAATCCCCCTACCGATATGGCATTGCTGATGGAAAGAGCACGGAAGCACATAAACCTAGAGGATACAAGGGCATCCTTCCGCAAGGCCAAGGAACAGAATCACAAGGCAGAAACCACCCAAAAACATGCAGCGAGCAGTTCACAGAAGAGGCCGAGAAGTCCCGAGGTTAGGATGGCATCCAGATCTCGGAACAACGCTGGCACTAGACCGTTCCGGAACTTCACTCCTCTAAACACCTCCCTCGCCCAAGTCTATCATCAGGTCAGAACGAGTGAAAATCTGAGACGCCCAGAGCCCATGCATAGCCACCCGGACTCCCGAGATCGAAGTAAGTATTATGATTTCCACAAGGATCATGGGCACACCACGGAGGCATGCAAGCATCTCCAACAGGAAATTGAACAACTAATCCGAAGAGGGCGCCTGGGGGATTTTGTTCAATGCAATGGAGGACGCGACCAGCGTAACCAGAGGCACCAACCCAGACAGAAGCTAAGGCCCCAGCCGCCGAGACAAGGTCAGGGAGCCGAGACGGGGGAGGTTCGTAACGAGCCACCCGGCCAGAACAATCATGTCATTCTCGTTCTCCATGCCGATAACGCGTTAGCAAGGATGTCCAACCGAGCAAGGAAACGGTATGTTAGGGAGGCAAAGATGGAGCCGTGCCCCCATCAGGTCTTGGCGATTGAAAAAAGGCAGAAACCCCTACCGAGTATCCAGTTCTCGGACCAGGACCTTTTTGGAGTGCACCACTCCCACAGTGATGCCCTGGTCATCTCGCTGAAGGTGGCCAACTTCGATATCAGAAGAGTCTTGGTGGACACGGGCTGTTTTACAAATATCCTGTTTTACAAACCTTTTAAGCAGTTAAAACTCAACTCGGGCGACCTAAAGGCTACCACAACAATAATGGTAGGATTTGACGAAAATCTGAGTTCACCAATTGGGGGTATCGACTTGCCAACCACTATTGGCGAGGGAGATGGTCAGAAGACCCTCATATCTGAATACATGGTGGTGGATTCCAGATCTCCATACAACATTATCATCGGAAGACCATGGCTTCATCAGATGGGAGCGGTTACTTCCACCCTTCATCAGTGTCTCAAGTATGTCCACAATGAGAAAGTCTACACGACCAAAGGCGTCCAGTCGATATCACGGGAATGTCACGTTGTGGCATTGAAAGGAAAAAAACAGAAATAGCAGTTACAGAAACCTCGGCACGCCTTCGACCAAGGAACGGGTACCGAGGCCCCCGCTGAGATCAACTAACCATTGAGCCCAAGAGGGAGAGACAGTGAGGCAGTATCGATCCAGGAACCTGCCAGGGTGCTGGTAAGCACCGAAGGTGAAGGGCGCTACTTGCAGCTCGAGGCCGACTTACCCCGATCAGAGTAGGATAAGATCACCAAGTTCCTAAAGGATAACCTGTTGGTCTTCGCATGGGAAACCAAAGATATGGAGGGAATAGATCCCTCCTTCATCTGCCACAAATTGATGACCGACCCAACTTTCCCCCCGGTCAGACAAAAACGACGGACCTTCGCCCCGGAAAGGCACCAGGTGATCAACGAAGAAGTCCGAAGGTTGCTGGATGCCAACTTGATACGAGAAGTGTTCTATCCGAACTGGTTAGCCAACACCGTCCTTGTCAAGAAGAAAAATGGTAAGTGGCGTGTCTGCGTTGACTACACCGACCTCAACAAAGCTTGCCCCAAGGACAGCTTCCCGCTGCCTAGAATCGACCAATTAGTCGACGCCACTGCAGGCCACGAGATGATGAGCTTCATGGATGCATACTCCGGATACAACCAGATCCAGATGCACCCCCCAAACAAAGAGAAGACGTCCTTCATCTCAGAACGAGACCTTGACTGCTACAAGGTAATGCCTTTCGGACTAAAAAATGCCGGGGCGACATACCAATGATTGGTGAACCGGATGTTTGGGCCTTTGCTCGGTAAAACTATGGAGGTCTACATAGATGACATGTTGGTCAAAAGCCAGAAAAAGAGTGAGCACGTCGAACACTTAAGGCAGACCTTCGACATACTCAAAAAACACAAGATGAAGTTGAATCCTTCAAAATGCACGTTTGGGGTCAACAAAGGCAAGTTTCTTGGCTTCTTGATCTCACAAAGGGGGATAGAGGCAGACCCCTTGCAAATCAAGGCTTTAATAGAGCTGGAACCCCCGAGTTCCAAAAAGGAGATCCAAGCTTTGAACGGAAGGATTGCAGCTCTGAACAGGTTCATCTCTAGGTCCACCGATCGCTGCCTTCCATTCTTCAAAGCCCTAAGAGGAAGTAAGGCCCTGGAATGGACCCTAGAGTGCGACAAAGCTTTTTCAGAGCTGAAGCAATACATGTCGTCACCAGAACTCTTATCCAAACCCGTGCAGGGGGAAAGACTCTTCTTGTATCTCGCCGTATCCGAGAACGCGGTGAGCTCTGCGCTGGTCAGAGAGGAGTAGGGATGCCAGAAGCCTGTATTCTATGTTAGCAAAGTGCTCCTCGGATCTAAAAAACGGTACCCCGAGGTGGAAAAACTGGCATTCGCCTTGATAATATCCGCCAGGAAGCTCCGGCCTTATTTCCAAGCCCACGCGATTGTGGTCCCGACCTGCCACCCCCTGAAAGCGATTCTGCACAAGCTTGACACACCGGGGCGCCTAATAAAGTGGTCTGTGGAGTTGGGAGAATTCGATATATCTTACACACCCAAGACCGCCATTAAGGCGTAAGCCTTGGCAGACTTCGTCCCAGAGTTTACGCCACCTCTGGAAGGTAACATCTTAGCAAACTCGAATGCGACGGTATGGCACATGTATGTCGACGGTTCCTCTACTGAGAAGGGCTCCGGTGTAGGTATCGTACTGCAGTCTCCGGATGGTGTGACAACAGAAAAGGCCTTCACCTTGAGCTTCAGAGCATCCAATAATGAGGCCGAATACGAAGCGTTAATCCTAGGCATGAAGCTGGCATTAGAATGCGGTGCTCGCAACCTTGAAGCATTCTCTGATTCCCAGCTGGTAGTGGGCCAGGTGCTGGGAGAATTCACAGCTAAAGATGACCGGATGATAAAATACGCTGAAGTGGTGAACTCCTTAGAGAAATCATTTTCCAAGTTTACTATTCATAAGGTAGAAAGAGGTCAGAACACCCAAGCCGATGCCTTGGCAAACATGGCCTCTCGCTAGGAGCCTGATAAGGATTCCGAGGTTAGCATTTCTCGCCAGGTGGCACCTAGCATCCGAAGGGTCCATCCCATCTGTTGCGCCGAGCAACTTGGGGATTAGAAGATCCCCATCATCCAGTACTTACAAAAAGGGAAGCTGCCGGGGGATAAGAACCACACTCGAAGTATACGAATCAGGTCGGTAAGGTACCTTATTTTAAACGAAAAACTCTATCGCAGGTCCTACACCCAGCCCCTCCTAAGATGCCTATCTCTTGAGGAGTCAGAATACGTTCTGGCCGAGATCCACGAAGGAATATGTGGGAACCATAACGGAAGCAGAACGATCACACACCGAGCCCTGACTCATGGTTATTACTAGCCTCGCATGCTCCAACACGCCAAGGAATACGTAAAGAGGTGCGACAAGTGTCAACGCTTTGCGTCGTACCAACACCAGCCGCATCAGGAACTCACTCCCATCGTAAGTCCATGGCCCTTTGTGCAGTGGGGGATGGATATCGTGGGCCCATTGCCGAAGGCACCACAGAACAGAAGATATTTGCTTGTCACCATCGATTACTTTTCCAAGTGGGCAGAAACGGAACCCCTAACTCACATTACAGAGGCAGAAGTAAAAAAATTTGTATGGAAAAACATCATTTGCAGGTTCGAAGTCCCACGAGTTATCATTTCAGACAATGATACCCAATTTGCCGGAAAAGTGTTCGCCAAATTCTGTATCGACCTGCGCATTAGCCAGCATTTCTCTTCTCCCGTTCACCCCCAAGCAAACGGACAGGCTGAGGTGACCAACCGAACCATCCTCGAAGCCATCAAGAAGAGGTTAGAGCAGGCCAAAGGGAGGTGGGTTGAAGAACTACCAGGAGTACTCTGGGCATACCGAACCACAAGGAAAACGTCAACGGCCGAGACACCCTTCTCGCTTGCATACGGTACCGAGGCTGTCATCCCTGTGGAAATTGGCATGCCGACACTGAGAATAGAAACCTTCGACTAGAATGCAAACAACCTCCAGCAGGTGGAAAATCTTGATCTTCTAGAAGAAAGGAGAGAACAAGCGAGGATAAGGGTTGAAGAATATCGGCGAAGGGTGGCCAAAAGCTTCAATCAGAAAGTGAAATCCGTGAGCCTGGGGCTCAATGACCTGGTTCTAAGAAGAGTCTTCCCCAATACTAAGGATCCCGCCATGGGAAAGCTATCCCCGAACTGGGAGGGACCTTACAAAATCATTAAGATCAACAGGCCTATGACCTATTGGCTAGAGGATATGTCTGGGAAACCAGTACCAAGGCCCTGGAATGTAGAGCATCTAAAAAAGTACTATCAATAAAACTTTTACTATTGAGAATGTGCTTACCAAATATAGCCAAGGGCCCCTACGAGCAAGAGCGTTGTAGGTAAGGTCTCCAATAGACAGGTCCTCAGACCTGTGCCGAAGGCCCCTACGAGCAAGAGCGCTGTAGGTAAGGTCTCCAATAGATAGGTCCTCAGACCTGCGCCGAAGGCCCCTACGAGCAAGAGCGCTGTAGGTAAGGTCTCCAATAGACAGGTCCTCAGACCTGCGCCAAAGGCCCCTACGAGCAAGAGCGCTGTAGGTAAGGTCTCCAATAGACAGGTCCTCAGACCTGCGCCAAAGGCCCCTACGAGCAAGAGCGCTGTAGGTAAAATCTTAAACAAAAGGATCTCGATGAACATTCCTGAGGTCCGTTGATCGTTAGGTCAAAAAGCCAACTAAGAATCTGATTATTACGTAGGCCGTTCAGTGTGGTATACTGTCAATCGATACTTAACTCTGGAACCACGGTTCCATTATCCGACCTCAGGTCTAAATTGTTCTTGGTTAGACGCTTAGCCTCTGGCAAAAGGGAAAAGTTTGTGGTCTTGATTTTAAGTTTAACAAAGCCATAATTAAACAGTCGACTCATTCAAATTTGGTCCAAAGGCAAGCATTACCTAGACGAATACAGATCGGTATAACATAAAAGATACTTTCATTGAAATAATGCCCAAGTAGGCCAAAGGCTAAAAAAAAAAAAAAAAAAAAAACAACTACTTCGGGGCGGTAGGGGGAGCAGAGGCCAAGGGGGCAGCGTCTTCAACAAAGCCTTCACCTTCCTGCTCGGTAGAGGAACTCGGCGCTGACTCACCGACCTCGACGTCGTCCAAAGTGGAGATATCAAGGTTTGGATATAGCTTCTGGATCTTCTTTCAGTAGAGCATATACCCTGAGTCCACGAGCTCCCTGCCCATGGAAGTAGCCAGACCCATCAGTCCTGCTTTTGTAGCCGCCCTAGCTTCAGCACGGGCCTCCTCTAGCTTCTGAGCCTCGGCCACCTCGGTCTCCTTCAGCTGGTTCCTCACAGATTCCAAATCTTCACGGAGTTTGTTCCTCTGGGTGACCAAGGAATCCACTCCTCGTTTGGCCTCCAAGAGTTGCGCCTCAAGATCCCCGCACTTAGCTTCCAAAGCCTTCACTTGGGCACGAGATGCCTCGAGTTCTGTACGAGAGGTGCCGAGCTCGGAGCAAGCCTCCTGCAGACTAGACTGCGCTGCGCTCAATTTGGACTCAGCTGACCTCAGGCTTGATCTAGCAACGCCGAGGTCAGCCTGGGCAGTCTTTAACTCAGCCTGAAGGACGCTGGCCCTCTCGGACTGGTCAAAGCGATCCATTAAAACACCCATCGCCCGAAGACCCTACTAGCAAGGGTACAAAAGTAAGTACAAACTAAGGTAAACAGGCGAGATTAAAAGTAGACTGAGGTTTACAGAGAACTTACCCTCGCATGACCTAACATAAGGTCAGCAATAACCTGTTTCGAGGGTCTGCTTTGGAACCCAGAAGGGAGGCCTGCCTTCAAAGCGGACTTCATGGCCTCCGACCCCGAGGTTGCTTCGCTGGGATTGGAGGGGATCGAGTTCGGTCTTTCTAACGTGCTTGGAGGAGGGGGACTCGACATCTGCACCTCCGGAGTCCCAGTAGTCTCGGTAGCCTCTACAGGCCTCTCGTCAGACCCCCGCCCTTCAGATCGGGGGACCTCGACCGCATCATTGTTTTGCGTGGTCGGTGGTCCGTCAGCCTCGGAACGCCAGGCCTCTTGGGCCTCACGATTGGCCCTCGAAATCAATCTCCTCCTCTTCTGAGCAGATGGCGTGGCAGTTGAGGAAGACGGGACGCTCTTCTTTGCCTTTGAGCTCGGTATAAAGCCCGCCAGCACGTTCTTCTTGTAAGCGCTAGCCTCGTCTTTTGTAAGATTGGCTGCCATCAGATTTTGAGGTGACAGCACTTCGTCGTGGGGACGATTAGCGGGCTGAAGGAGGCGTCGGTACCTCTCTGCGAGCTCGTCGGTAAACTTGGGCCTCTTCTGCTTCTTTTTATCTAAAAAAGGAACACAAAAAGATCGAAGTTAGAATAGCCAGAAAAGGAAAAAAGGTGAAATCAGAGGACTAACTTATCAGGTCTGAATACTCACCCTTCGGGCCGGTGTGCCGAGGAAAGAGACTTTGATCGCCCTCAAAATCTTCGCGCTCCCAGCCTCCCCCTACGAAGAAGTACCACTTCTTTCAGGTTTTATTGGAAGATGGTACCGAGGTGAAAGGTCTGAACCTCTGGTCAAAGCACGTATAAAAAAGTCCCTCCGATTTGAGGTACTTAAGATCCATCTGACAGCGAATGAGGTCCAAATCTACTTGGACCCCATTCAGATGACCTAAAACTATGAAGGCCAAAAGCTGCCTCTAGCTATTCACGTTGAGATCGGCCGGGCATATATCGAAAAATGTAAAAAATTCCACTAAAAGGGGATGGAAAGGGAGACGTACACCCAGGTGAAACCACTCAAGGTAGGCACAGATCTCTCCCCTCTTGATATCAGAGGGACGATCCGAGGGCTTAGGAACTCTACAGGTCACGTTTTGTGGAAAATCGTACTGTTTTCTAATGGCCTCAAGTACTCCCTTACTCATGGCACTTGCCCCCTTCTCCCTCACGGCTTGGCCAGACGGACTTGCCTCCCTATCGCTAGACCTAAGCATGGAAGGGGAAGACGAAACAGGGTCGGAACTGCCCGTGGTCCCTGATTCTACCCTAGCATCTACCTCGCCCGAGTTGGACATGGCCACGGATAGAAAAATAAAAGCAAAGAAGAAGAAGAAGAACGGAAAATAATGAAGGGACTGGAAAATTACAGGTTCAAGGGCAGAAAGAAACGAACAACAGTCGCCGGAGTTTCCTCTTGGTCGTTGGAAATCGCCTGTGTGGTCCTCAGAATATGTTTTAAAAATGGCAAAAGTAGGAGAACGGACAAGGGGTCCCTCTATTTATAAACTGGCGGTAAACATTCGTTCGAAAAATGTCTCGGGAACCGAACGGACTCTGCAGAAATGACAGCATCGGTTGATGGAATGGCGGCACACGTATTTAATGCGCCAAAAGCGGCTGTCGATCTCTCAATGTACTAAAAGACACGCTAATAGAGCGCACGATCCCTCGAGATACGGAATGACACATTAAATGCCGACCACGTGACCTTTCCAAAACCACGACCTGAGCTCTGAATGCGTCTTCAGACCCCCGGCTTAGGGGGGGAGTAGCTGATACGCCCAAAATACATCCTCAAATGGGGGTTCGACACGTGTCGAGGATATACCGTACGATTTAAAGTACTGCCCATATCGACGTTACCTAAGTACACCGACATCAGTATAACTGGAGCTCGACAAGCTCGTGGTCGTGCAGCTATACCGACCTTATAATGGCGGGATAAAAGGTGACGTATAGAAGTCGAAGAAACAGGCAGCACTGAAAAACATGAAGGCAGAGGGTGGCAGAGGAGTGGTTGATGGCAGTCATAATCACCGCCGTCAGGCGGCAGTGAACCCATACCCTGGAATCACCCACTCTTACCAACTCTGACAGGTAGTCACATATAAATGGAAACCGATGAGGTATGTAAAAGGTCTTCTTTTTTTTCCAGAGGGATTTTTAAGATTATTATCTTGGATCACTTAACTAACTAAACCATCGGAGAGGCTACCATCGGAGCCCTCCCCGGTGGCTTACTAATTCCGTCCTTTTTCAGGAAACTCGATCAAGAGATAGCCAGCCATAAGGGGGTCAAAAAGCTGCAGCATCACTTAGTTATGAAAGCTATTCTCAAAACCACATTGAGAACTCTAACCCCTAACTATTGAACATCATAAGGCCCATTCCTCCGATTCAAGTTTCTTAATAACCACCTACAGAAAAATTAGAATCAAAATAACATAAACTATAATCTCGGGGCCTAAAAAGAAAATGACATACGATTCAAATAATACAAGTTTCATACCTGAGTGAAGACGGATTGATGGAGATTGGATAGGTTAAGATGAAGAAAGAGAAACGATGAAGGAAAGTATTAAATAATTTGAATACAACAGCTATTTCTTTAATATTATAGTTGAACACATTCAAGTTCTGCCAGGTGAGGGAAAGATTAGAGGGAATGCTGCCCCCTAGCCGTTGTTGCTCAGATCCTTGCCACAAAACAATGGCACAAAAACTTATGACATCATCAAAAAATAATTCTAATTCTCCGACAAATAAAAAGAAAATGCAATATACTATATTTTAGCAAAGGGATGGCTGTCACACCTACAGCAGTCACCCCCAATGTGTGTTGTGTGTTAAGGGACAACCTATAGACAGTAGACAGTAATGATCAGTTTGTGGGACACAAGAGGAAGGTTCAATATCAGCCCATCATGATGATTCTAACTATCCAATAAGGATCAAACTCGAAGTAGATGGTCCTCTCAAAACCCAAACACAGTACATCAAGTGAGTGGTGTTATGAGTCCCTTGTTATGTGCTGCTATTGATTCTAAGAAATTAAGCAAAATAAAACCCACTAAAAAATAGTTAGCAACATCTCCTAAAAAATAGGAACAACTCGTAAAAAAAATTTCATTAAAAAAGGAAAGTTTACATCTCAAGTTTATAAAAGTATTGTGCTCCTACACTGGACTTTCAATCTAATCATGCAAGAATCAATAAAATGATTATGTAACATAGTATAACAAAGAATCTCAAAACAATAGAGATTAACTAGGACTGTTGATGTCATCCATTTGCAAAAAATCTGAATTCATATTGGATTTTTTAACAACAAAGAGAGAAAGTAGATGTGTACAAACCTTTTCAGCACTAGTGGTATCGTCAATCACACAATTTTCTCTGAAACAAACCCACATAGATACTCCATTTAATTTGAAAGTTCTAGCACCACATAATAAGACAAAAAAAAAAAAAAACTAACAATCATCAAAACGGGTAGAAAAGTGCAACTGATACCTCTAAAAAATTATATTTTGCCAACCTCTGGACCTTGTGAGATTTTTTCAATAGTGCCAGAGGGAATCAAAATCTTACTAAGCCAATAAGACATACAGACATTAACTTAGTTTGTAGATCACACAAGAGGAAGATTTAATATCAGCCTATCAGTATGACTCTATCTATCCAATGACGATCAAACTCCAAGAAGTAGATGGTCATCTTTGTCACCCCCTAATCTGTAGGGCCGGACTAAGGGGTTATTGAATCCCGATAAGGTGGGTAATAAGACTAACCATCCTAACCAAGTACATAAAATACAGGCTATTTTTTTTCTTTAAATGATTTTCTTTAATTAGTTTCAATTCGATTCCCTAATTAGACTTGTTTAAGTCCCGTAATGGAATTAAATGAAATTGATTGCATTCAAGGGCATTATACCAATCATCCAATCACAAGGTACAATATGGTAACGTCTAGAGTTGACCCTACAATCCAATATATATACACACACACACACACACACATCCCATATACATGAATATCTAAGAAAGGTACAGGCACTCTTAATACATATGAATAAGTACATTAATGTGACTAAGCAATACAATGACTTCAATCCATTTCTCATTGCTTCTTGTCAGTCATCCATCAAGTCAATACCCGTTATTCCCATGAACAGCAAGGGGTGAGCCATAATGCTCAGTAGGATTTCCCAAAATATAAGCAAGCAACATGCAAAAACTAATGCAAGTCTGAAGAAGACACACCCGCCTATAGTCCAGTATGCATCACAAGCACACCATATCCTCATATCCCAAACACAGGCATAAGTATAAGTATAAAAAAGGCATCGCACCACTATATGTGGTTTCACAACAATAGCTAGGTAGTCGGCATATGGAGGGTCGGACACATGACATAAATATAAACATATAATTTCATGAAGCACCTCCATTTCTTGTTTTAATGCCACAAGAACAATGTATAAAAACATATAATCAATCACAAGATGTAGTACAAGCTTACCAACCCCACGAAGCACCTCAATTTTCTGTTCAATGCCACAAGAACAATGTATACATTTACAACTAAGCAACCATTCACAAGTGCCACAATATTACAAACTGGCAGTATACAATCCATCAATAATCATAAAGAAATCTAACATGAGTGTTAAGGGAAATAATCTCAAATAATTCAATCCACGACAAAAGGGATAAAGCCTTATTCAACTCATTCCATTCTCTCAATAATCTCAATCCCATGCGTATCCACCTAATTTGGCTCCCTGGTCAGCCTGAGTGCTTTACGGACTACTAACCCAATGGAGACAAATGACCTCCTGCATTGGTTTATGGCTCGCAAGCCGAAGGGAGACACCATCCCTATCATAAATGGAACCCCGGGTAAAGCGCAATCTCACCACACTCAAGAGCACACAAAAGACGTAACTAATTCCC
The DNA here is from genome assembly GCA_008638375.1 of Nyssa sinensis. Lineage (NCBI taxonomy): Eukaryota > Viridiplantae > Streptophyta > Magnoliopsida > Cornales > Nyssaceae > Nyssa > Nyssa sinensis. The sequence continues at coordinate 26,678,150 of CM018035.1, forward strand.
ATATCAAGTCCTTTTCTCATAGGTGTTATTTTCCAAAAGTCCAATATCTCAATCCACACCACAAATGATGCTCATCAAATTCCTCTCAAATCTCACACCGCTCAGGTATAGTCAACAATATGCAAATCAGCATCATTCATATTCACAACAACACTAACAACTATAAGAGAAGATATACGATTTAACAAATAGATACAAGAGTAACAACGATCATATATCCATGATAGAAATAGGAATGATAGTCAACATTAATCATAGTGATAACATTTATCTAGTAATATGATATAATGTCCAACATTATGACATTCAACATAATAATCACATTATACTAATAAATCAGTCACAAGGAAATCAACGATGATAACAGATATCTTGTGTAGATCATATAACAAATACACATATCAATAAGTTCAGGACTTTGCCCTAGTCCCAATCATTACTCCACTACATGTGTCTTTCATAATGTTTATCAATTTTCTTACGTGCCTACTGTTCCATCCTCGGGACCTCTCTAGCCCATAGCACTAAGGTATCGTATCAAGCCTTACAGTTCTCTATGGCCAATTACTCATTATCCCACATCTTGGGTACTTGTTTACCCAAACGGGTGTCAAAAACATGTTCCCGAGCTTCAAAAACCTTAAGAAAGCCCTATCGTATAGTCTCTAAGTAATTGAACTGACTTTTAAACCCATAAGAGCATTTTTGTAATTTATCGAACAAGTTACGCATCTACCGAGATGTCGTCTCTCAAAACCTGACCTTGGAATCGAATCCAGAAGGCCCAACAATCCTAAAGATGTCATCTTTATATTTTATTAACACTTTTTGATATCAGTTCCATGCCTAAGAGCATTTTAGTAATTTTACATTTTCATGTGGGACCACTCTGAGTTTCCAATTCATTATTCTAATATCATATTTGAGTCTATGGCATCCAAAAACATTGGAAATGCCTCTTCCGGATCTTAACTCGGCTTTCAAGTGCTTAATATAAGTCTAGAGGTATAATGGTCATTTTCTCACTTTATGTGGGATCATCACCAGGTCCCAATTTGTTCAATCTAATCATACATTTGAATCCTAGGCATCCAACAACTTTAGAATAGCCCCTTTCTGAATTTTAATTAGCCTTTAAGTCGATTAAACTATCATTGGGGGTATTTTTATAATTTTTTATATTCATGTGGGACCACTTCAGGTCCCCAAATGTCCAAATCGACTCCGTCATTGAGTCTAGAATGCCCAAAAAGTTTAAGAATATCCCTTTATGTATTTTAATTGACTTTATTTTCAATTTTATAAACAAATGAGTTTTTTCATAATTTCCTTAAAATTAGTTCACTGATTTATAAATAACTCAAATAAACCTGTCTCGTTTTAATTTTTGAAATTTTAATTTCTTAAACCTGTAACCAAACAAGCCGAATTGGATTTTATTCCCAATTTTTGGAATAAGGTAATCCCTATTCTAATTTTAATTTTAAAATTAAGTTTCAAATCTTCCTATAGCCAAATGGCCCCATAAGGCCAAACAACCATGGGCCAGACTCGAGCCCTAGAGCCGACCTGGTATATGACCCGAGACCTGACCCGGTTTGACTATTGACTGGTCAACGGTCAACCATTGACCAATCAAGTGTCGGAGTTAGTTGCCATCGGCGAAGCTTCGGTCACTTTCTCTGGCGGGTTCACTGGAAACCTCGCTGGAAACTAGGAATTTTTTTTTTCTCTCCTGTTTTCTTGCACTATTTTGCAGCCCCTTTGATCATGTATCTTTTTAAAACTCTTTAGACATCCTTCTTAGTGGTTCTTGTAGATCGAGAAGCCAAGAAACAAAGGTTTCCGATGAAAATCGAATTTTCAACTGAGAAGATGCAGTTACTATTTTCTCCCACTTCTGGCTATCGTTTTTGGTCCCGTTTATTCCATTCAGTTTCATGGAGACATGATTTATCCTCCCCAATGCATAAAAACACTTTATATCTTGTGGAGACCCAAACATGGGTCTCCATGAAACACGCATTGTCACACACCTACCCATACACATTTGACTACTGTAAATCATGTATATCACATCCAAATTAAACATCTAGACGAAATGCAAGGTCTAGAAGTCCCTACCTCAGTCCATAGATCTGGTTTCTAGAGTGAAAGAGCGCTTCGCCCCAGCTCCCATAGCTGCCAAACCCTTCTAGTCCAGCCTTTTACCTTTCTTCTTGTTTCTTTTCCCTTCCTTTCTGTTTTTTCCTTTCCATTTCTTCTTCTCATCTTCTTCTTCTTCCCTCTTCTTTGCTTCGGCTTACAGTGTGTGTAGCACACACACAACACACACTGCTTCACACACATACAATGTAACACACACTCACTCTCTGTGTTTGTTAGATACACACAATCCTCGTACACGCACCTCTCACACTATCATAGATCTAGCCCTGGTGGCCTCTAGAGAGAGAGAGAGAGTCTGAAAATGAAAGAGTGATTTGTGTGAGAAGAGAGAGAGAGAGAGAGAGGGAATTTTAGAAAATGGTGAGGGAAAAGAGGAGAGAGAAATAGGTTATGTGAGTGATGTGTCCCATCACTCCATCCATGTCCCCTTACTATGCATCCTCACACACACAATCACTTTCTCTTTCAGCACCACATTTTTGACATGTGTCCCCCTTCTAGAAGGTCTCATTAGCTACTTGGAGAAGCTTTGCACGTATTCTCGCGTGCCATGTGGCCAGTTGGCCAACTGCACATGAACACATGCTTGAATTGAAACTATCTCAAAATCGGACCAAAATTGGTGCACTAGCTAATTTCGATGCTCTAATTTCAAATATGCAGTTCGTTTCTCCTAATTTCTCCATTTGGATTTTCATATTTATCTACGTCTTGTAAATGACTGTGTAGCCCCAAGGCTCACATCAGTCTCGAATAAATTACCAAAATTTCTTTTTAGTCTCATTGTGTCATATTGGTGACTTATATACTCATTTCATAATTTATCTTACTCATTTTTTATTTATCTCCAATCTGTCCTTAATCTGTGTTGGCAATTTCCCGAAATGCCCTTTGATGATTTTCTGGGTCTTTACACTCTCAGAACCAAACACAATACATCAAGTGATTGATTCCCATGTTATGTGCTGCTATCGTTTCTTAGAAAATATGCAAATTAAAACCCACTAAAAATAGTTACCAACATCTCCTAGAAAAGAGGAACTCTTAAAAAAAACATAATACAAGGAAGTTTCCATCTCATGTTCATAAAAGAATTGTGTTCCACTACACCGGACTTTCAATCAAATCATGTAATAATCAATAAAATGATTGTGTAACATATATACTATAACAAAGAATCTCAAAAACAAAAAACAAAATCAGTACGACTGTTGAAATCATCCATTTGCTGAAAATCTGAATTCATATTAGATTTCTTAACATCAAAGAGGGAAAGTAAATGTGTACAAACCTTTTCTGCACCAGTGGCATCATCAATCACAAAATTTTCCCTTAAGCAAACCCACATAACATCCTGATCATCAGTATTTAGCAAAAGATCATATTGCTTCTGTACATATGAAGTGATAACTTGAATCACATAATGTCAAACACATCTACACAATAAATCAAACAATCAATAACATTATAGCTTGACGATCGTAATCGATGTTTTATATGAGCCAAAAAAATAATTAATACTTCATCTACTTCTAAAGTTCCAATACCACATAATAAGACAAACAGAAATAGCTAACAATCATCAAAATAGGTAGAAAGTTTGTAGTGTGCAATTAAAAATGTACCAAATGAAAATCCTTTGAAAAATCTAAATAAGCAGTTATAAAAAAATTTTTTTTGATTGTTGAGATATTTTGAAGAACTTTAGTACATTATAGATCAAGTAGCCATTCACTTTAGAATCAATCAGATCTTATGAGCGTAACCCAGTTTTGTGAATTTTTTTTTTTTTAAATTTAAACAAACTAATTCATGATCTCAACTTTTTTTGGTTCTTCATTGTAGTTCTTCTATGCTTACAAGCCAAATTCAGAACATTTCAGTATAAACCATGTTTAACAAATGTAAGAGGGCCCGCAAAAAAATGATTGCCAATTACAATCACAGCAAAACTGATTACATAGTAAAAATCAAAATCAAGATAGAAGGAAAAAGAAGTCCCTAACATGGAACGAAAATAGAAATTAGAGCAATAGAAAGAATCAAGAAGCCAAAAATTCTATAACCAATAGATATATGTTTTGATTTTTGAAACCATAAATACCAAGAAAGAGAGGATCTAGAATCCCCATTCATTGATAGAATCAGTCGTTTATAATCGCTAAAGTGGACGTCTTGTTATTTTTTTCTATAAGTTACTGGACGACCAAATTTATCATTAGTTATTGACTTATAATCCTCTTAGAATGTACAATTGATGGCCTAGAAAAAATTTAAATTCAAGTAAGCATATCCTAAAAGTAATAGCTGAGGCATTTAAGGAATCTTTTGAAGTAAAAAATGACAAATACACAAACATATAATCCAAGCGCAACCATGCTTAGGAGTGCTTGAATGTTTCTATTACTTTTCAATAATTAAGTTAACAATTCTAAATTAACTGTCGAAATTTTCTCATGCTCACTAGAAATGAGGCTTTTGAAAAAGAAAATCTCTTTGTAAGTGAGCAGCAAATAACAATTACTAGTTCACAACCAACATAAATTCATCTTAAGCAAATTGGATAAAAGTATAATATAAATTATGTTCACCTCAACCAGATTAATCCCTGAAAGAGCAAGAAGATTATTACACCACATCTTTGGAAAACATCTTCCCCTATTTATTTTTTTGGGTCTCTTTAAAAGTATAGAGATACAGTACGAGTCCAATAGCATTAAAAGAAGGGAAGAGAAGAAGAAGAAGAAGAAAAGAAGAGGAGGAGGAGAAAAAGAAGAAAAAAAATGCAAAATTCTTTTCGCGTAATTGCAGTCCCAATTAATTGTCTGTTTACATTTGGACTATGTTTCATATGATTTATACTATGATTTGTTTACATTTGGATTTTTGTTATATAAATAAATTGTAAACAAAAAGAATATTGAGTATTTATCTGTGTTGGGATGTAATTAGATCCTCAAGAGTGGCTTCTCATGACATACTGAAAATGATTGAAAGCCATCCTCTATCTAATTATTACATTATGTCCTGCCTTTGTAGTGTTGTGAGGCACTTTATTACTTCCTGCAAGCACATCAGATTATCACAGTGCATTAGAAACTAAAGATATGCATCCAAACATAAATCTGAATTGTGCTAGACAACATTGTGGACCGAACATGTCTTAATAGTTGTACTAATCACAACAAATCAATTTGAAGATGATGGATTCAACAAATTTGAAGACCATTTAGTAACTCTGTCACAAAAATTGATAAGCAAAGGAGTATGAACTCAAATCACTTTATTTTCTATCAATTTCTTTTCCTAAATACAGAGTCATTGTTTGGTGCAATGGTAAAATGCTCTAATTATGAAAGCTTGAGAACGGTGGTTTGAGTCTGAAATAGTCACTTTTTATGTAAAAATAATAGTAAAAGTTAAGTTTGTTTGGCTGTTCGACTTAACAAAGAAAAGAAAAAAAAAAAATGAGAAGAAGAAAAAGACGAAGAGGAGGAGAAAAAAAGAGAAGAAAAGAAAAAAAATAAACTCAGCATGAAGAAATATAGAAGAGAAAGGAATTTATATATATTTCTGTGTATTTAAAATTGTACAATATGAGGTCTATTTATAGGTACAATATGAGAATACAATGTGGAAGTGTATACAATGTGGGACAAAGTAGAAATAGAGTCTATGAGTAATCTAGAATATTCTAACATCCCCCTTCAAACTCGAGATGACGAAGTCAACTGGAGTTTGGAAACAAGATCACTGGAGCCGACCAGGAGGATGCGACTTCATGAAAATATCAGCAAGTTAATCTTCAGACGAGACAAATCGAAGGTCCAAGGTGCCCTGCTGAAGATGGAGCCGAATGAAGTGACAATCAATTTCATTATGTTTGGTGCGCTCATGAAAGACATCATTGTGAGCAATTTGGATAGCGCTCCGATTATCACCATAAAGAGGAGAACTAGTCAGCTGAGGAGCACCTATGTCGGTCAAAAGTCATCGTAACCACAAAAATTCAGCTGTAGTATCAGCAAGGGCACGGTACTCAGCCTCAGTACTGGAGCGAGCAACAACAGTTTGCTTCTTATTACGCCAAGAAATGAGAGAGGTGCCGAGGAAGAAACAGTATCCCGTGGTGGAGCGACGATCGGTAGGATCACCAGCCCAATCAGCATCAGAATAAGAGCGAAGCTCAAGAGATAAGCGAGAGGAAAAGTGAAGGCCATGAAACAGAGTTGCCTTGACATACCGTAAGATGCGAAAAATAGCAGCATAGTGGGTAGAGCGAGGGGCACTCATAAATAGGCTAACCAAATGAACAGCATATGAAATGTCTGGTCGAGTAACAGTGAGATAGATGAGACTACTGACCAATTGTCGATACAGAGTAGCATCAAGAAGAGATTCACCATCAGTGGCAAGTAACCGAACATTAGGATCAAGCAGAGAAGTGCATGTTTTGCTGTCAGTCAAGCCGGCCTTAGAAAGCAAGTCAGATGCATACTTAGCTTGAGAAAGATAATAACCATCTGATCCAGATGTAACCTCAAGACCCAGAAAGTAGTTAAGCTGCCCCAAGTCCTTCATCTCAAAATTCTGACTCAAGAAGTGCTGAAGATCTCGAATACTAGAGAGATCATAGCCTGTAATGATCATGTCATCAACATAAAGAAGAATAAGAATAATACCAGCACCAATGGTCTAAAGGAAAAGAGCTGAGTCATAGGCACTAGGGGTAAACCCTATTGAGCAACAACACAACTGAATTTAGCAAACCAGGCGTGGGGAGCTTGTTTGAGACCGTAGAGAGCAGGCCGAAGACGGCAAACTGTGTGAGGAGGATGGGCATAACCTAGAGGGAGGATGCATATAAACTTCCTCAGCAAGATCACCATTCAAGAATGCATTTTTGACATCCATCTGAAACAGTTTCCAATGATACACAATAGCAATGGCAAGCAAAGAGCGGACAGAGGTAAGACGAGCAACAGGGGCAAAAGTCTCCTTATAGTCAATACCATACTCTTGAGAGAAACCCTTGGCAACAAGACGAGCTTTGTAGCGTTCCACTGATCCATCTGACCGAGTCTTGATTTTGTAGACCCACTTACATCCAACTGCAGACTTGCCAAGAGGTAAATCCACCAAGTCCCAAGTATGAGTTTTAGTGAGAGCTTCTAGTTCATCAGATATAGCTTTCTTCCAAAGAGGGTCAGCACTAGCCTCACGATAACTGTGAGGTTCGTGAAGGGTAGCAAGAGTATAATAACAATGAAAATCTTGAAGATGAGAAGGAGGAGTTCTTACTCTAGTGGATTGACGAAGTGCAGGTATTGGGACAGGCTCAGAGGCAATTGATGGATCAGGAGTATCAGTGGACGTGTCAGATGACTTTGAAACAAGCGAAGAAGGAACATCTGAGGAGCTTGGCATCTCTACAGAGGAGTCAGGAAATAAAGCAATAAAGGGGTCAGTAAAGATAGGAGCATAACTGATAGAAGACTGCGGAAAAAGAGAAATACTCGTAAACATCTTATGTTCCCAAAACTCTACATGACAAGAAATACAAAGACATTTAGCTATGGGAATCATAACAACGATAACCCTTTTGAATGAAACCATAACCAAGAAGACAGCAGAGTCGGGATCGAGGCTCAAGTTTGGTGCGTTCATGTGAGGGAAGAGTGACAAAACAAACACAAACAAAAACTCGAAGTAATGAATAGTTAGGAACTGTACCATGGAGAAGCTCAAATAGAGTTTTATTATGTATAGTGGGTGAGGGAACACGATTGATGGTGTAGACAGCAGTAAGAGAAGCTTCTCCCCAAAAACGTTCTGGAAGAGAGGTAGAGATGAGAAGTGCTCTTACTGAATCTAGAATGTGGCGATGTTTACGTTCGGCTCGACCATTTTGTTGTGAGGTGTATGGACAAGAATGGTGAGAGACTGTCCCATTGTGCTGTAAAAGGGCAAGAAATGACTTATCCTTGTATTCCATTGTATTATCTGAACGAAAAGTTTTAATGGTACAAGAAAATTGAGTTTGCACCATTTTGTGAAAATTCTGGTAGACGGTGGTGAGTTCAGACCTATTTTGTAAAACATATATCCAAGTATAATGACTGTAATCATCCACAAAGATAACAAAATAATGAGATCCCCCCCTCAGTTGGTGTCGGGGCAGGACCCCATATATCAGAATGAACTAAGTCAAAAGGTGTTGCGGAAAAAGAGTCACTTTTATTAAAGGATAAATGTGTTTGTTTTCCAAGATGACATGACACACAATCAAAAGACTGAAATTTAACTGGACCTAAATGACCTTGAGAAGCCAAGAACTGGACATGTGGAAGTGAGGCATGACTCAACCGGGAGTGCCACAAACTGGAAGTAATTGTGATGACAGCCATGGAAGTGTTTGTGGAATAAGGAATTTGTAGAGATGTGAACTCAAAAAGACGTCCAACTTTACGGCCTATCCTAAGCAGCTGACCCATCCGTGAATCCTGTACATCAACACCCTTGTTAGAGAATTTCAGATCAAGGCCTAACTCACAAAGTTGTCTAATAGAAAGAAGATTTAAGGATAATTGAGGCACAAGGTAAGTATCACTGATAGATAAATTAGAGGTAGAAATAGACCCTACGTGACTAACAGGCATATGAGAACCATTGGCAGTGTATATTACAGATTGGGAGAAAGAGCAGTTTTATGAGAGAAGATGATGGAATCAGATGTCATATGGTTACAACAAGTAGAATCTGTAAACCACTGAGATTTACCTGGGGTGATGGAAAAGGTAGTGGAGGATTGGGACAAAACCTAGTGAATTAAGGCCTTTACGTCAACTGCAGTGAGAGGAGTGGATGGAGACGAAGACTCGGGTGCAGAGGAAGTAGAGGAAGCAAGAGCAACTGTCTGTTGGCAAGGAGTAGATGAAGTGACCGTGGCTTTCTGTCGGGAAGCTTGTTGCTGCTTATAATACTTGTACTTGCGACATTCATTGATGGTGTGACCACGGAAATTACACCACTGGCAAATACGAATCCTGGAGTTGGATTGGGATGATGGACGTCCAGTAAAAAATGGTGAAGGACCACGAGAAGCAGCAGCAAGAACCGTATCAGATGATTGCATCTTCATAGTGGAATGACGAGTTTCTTCAGAGATAAGTTCAGAAACAACAGCATCTAAAGTCGGAAGTAGTTGATGATGAAGAAGAGAGGCTTTAGTAGACTCAAAATTATCATGAAGAGCCATCATAAAGTGCATAAACTTTTGTCGATCAAGCCAGGCAGCAAAGGTTTGAATGTCTTGAGCACATGCTAACTTTGGATCTACGACAGATAATTGTTCCCAAAGATGATTGGTTTGAGAATAAAAATTAGCAATACACTGACCTAGGTCTTGATACATCTGATAAAGTTTAGCTTCTAGTTGAAACTCCAAGGAAGCATCATAGGTGCAGTTGTATCTTTTGGCCAGAAAATCCCAAGCAACCTTAGCATTCCCAAGTCTTGGAAGGAGACTGTTGATGGATGGAATAGATGTGTTGATAAACCAAGACAAAATCTTGTAGTGCGTACTACCCATTCTTCCAAACGAGTTGAAAATGTCTCTTCTGTCTCACTTGCCTTCTGTGTTGGTGTAGCAAGGTCTCCAGTCACATAATGCCATAATCGGCGTCCTTTCAAGAAAACCTCCATATTCTGAGCCCACATACTATAATTGGATCCATCCAATATTATGTCTATAGGACGAACAATAGAATCGAGCTTCGATGCAGATTGAGACATATCGAATCTTCAAACGCATAAGCAGATAGCAAAAATGAAACCAGGACGAAAACTGAGCAGAATGCACCTAATTTGTAAAAAGTCAACGGTCAAAGTCAACGCTGATGTAGCGGCGAAAGCTGAAGTGGAACTAGGGCTGACGTGGCAATGACGTGGCAGTGCAAGGATGAGGCTGGCGCTTGGGCAGCGCGACAAAATTTCGAGAGGCGCGTAAGGGCGCGTGGCAGCTCCGATGGGGGCGATCTTGGCGGCGTTGGACTCCTCTTTGAATGGGCTGTCCAATGGTAGTGGCACCTTTGTGAGATGGTGACTGGAACAATGCAAAATTGAGGAAGACAGAGAAGAATGGTGGTGCGTGGCAAGCTCGTGAGGTAAGATACCGTGACAAGGAAGAGCACCGAAAATTTGCCGAAAGAACGGCGAAAAGAAGAAAAAATAAGACTACAGGCCACAAGTTTGTGGGTCTGATATCATGAAGAAATATAGAAGAGAAAGGAATTTATATATATTTCTGTGTATTTAAAATTGTACAATATGAGGTTTATTTATAGGTACAATATGAGAATACAATGTAGGAGTGTATACGATGTGGGACAAAGTAGAAATAGAGTCTATGAGTAATCTAGAATATTCTAACACAACAAATGGGCTAGACTGGAGAAGAAAGAGGAGGAGAAGAAAAGAAAAAGAGACAGAGAAGAAGGAAGAAAGAAAGAAAGGAAGAAAAGAAAAAGAGGAGAAGACCCATACCTGGCGCTCGGATAAACGAAGATACAGCGGTGACCGGAGATAGTAGGGATGATTGGTGATAGTAGGGACGTTCGGCGATGGTCAAAAGACTTGGGGCTCACTCTAACTCTCACTCTCATGTAGACCTGAGTCTATATTTTTCTCCTTTGCTTTGACCGTTCAAATAAGGGGCAGACCTAAAATGAAACCAATAGTATTAATGAAAATTATAATCCCCCCCCCCCAAATTTTTTAAAATAACATATATAACCCTGCATGTTTTTAAAAAATTTACACATTGACTCCAAAAACATATCTAGAGCATGTTCCAACATGTCCAACTTCCAAAAGAAACAAAAAAACACTTTTTTTTTAACATGTTTGACATGTGTCCGAAATGTGTCCTAATGTATTCGTGTCTGACATGAATATGTAACCTAAAATAGAATATCTATGCATCATACATTTCTATTCATTAATGAAAATGCAAAAGAAATATATTTCAGCATCCCTCTAAAACATTACTTTTATTTGGTGACATATTTCACCTAGACTTAAACATTTCACTAACAACATCTCACTTTTTCTTTCTAATAAACTTCCTGTAAATTGCATGACCAAAGAATCACATGCACATATATATATATATATACACACACACACACACACTCACACTTCTTTTCTTGTTTGATTTAATGACAATAATAATCAACAACCAAACAGAAATGATAATAATGATGGTGACAACAACAACAACAATAATAATAACAATAAATATAACAATAAAAACAGAGGGAAGCAAAAAACAAATGAAATAATAGCAACAAAAACAAAACAGGGATTGTTTACAAATCTTACTCGAAATACGATCAAACACATTGGCAGAAAATTCTTCCTCCAGAAACCTATAGAAAAATAGATTATTTGAAGTTTAAATGTAGGTAAAACTTCTGAAAAATGTGTGAAACAAACTTTAGCAACAAATAAGACGAACCCACAAATTGTGGTGCAAGTAACTATTGAATCGTGAAAAAGGGTGATGGTCAACTTGCTATAAAATCAACCTTGATATACAAAATAATGGAAAAAATTAAAAAAAGAAGTGTTTAGAACCTTAAGCACATCATCCATGCATGATTGAGAAATGTAGCATTACTCAATCAAGTTTTTTACCCTACACACTTTTAAAATCAAGTTTCTTGTGCTCAATTATGTTTATTCATTTCTCAAACACATGTATCCAAGTATAATGGAATATTGGTTAATAGGTAAGCTTTATTTGAATATACGTTTCTATATCAAAAATTTTGTTAAGAAACATCTTTCGAATAGACGCCTTTAATGAGAAACGTGAGTTTGAAAAAAGTAAAAGAGATAGTGGATGTAACAAATTATTTCTCATTCAATAGGTCAACCTCTCTAATATATGTTACTATTATTACTAAAATTGAATAATTACATATATATATATATATATATAAATAGATACTTTTAATATATGTTACTACTGTTTCAATTAGAATATTTAAAAAAACCAAGGAGTGTATCTTTAAAAAGCTAGAAGTAGAAGGATAACAATTTATGTATAATAAGTTATGCCTAAAACTAATAGTATTATTGTGATTATAAATCGGAACCGTATTTGTAGGCTTTTCTTGTTAAAATGTTCTAGTTTACCTTTTTTTTCTTAAAATAAAATTATAAACACCTTCAATTGAGATGACCATAGTTAATTTTTTTGGCATTTAAGAACAAATGAATTTCTCTTCTAGGCCTCTTAAATGTAGTAAGGAAATTAATGAGTGAAGTCAAATAATTCTTTTGTCATAACATGATTATATAGAATCCGCTGTTCTTAATACCACAAAAAATGGACCCTTATTTGACCCATTTAAGTTTCCAATCATGGAGCTTTATTTTCTTTATAAGTTACAAGTCCTTGTTATATAATACTAGAATATTGAGTAAATGGGATTTATTGGTTGATTAATAGGGTCTTAATATTGCTAAAGATCATTTTTGTAAACTTTCATATAAAGGCCTTTTGGCCATCTTTTACATGCTAAGTACACTATCATTTTTTGAAGATTTTGTAAACTACTCATATTTTTTCTCTTTTGTTTATTATATATTTTATTAGTTTTTAGACTAAGAAAGGTGTCGAGGGAGTTTCCATCGAAGATTGGCTCAAGACAATTTAAAACCTAAATCGATAAAGCGACAATTCAAATGAGATTTTTTATTTAATATTAATATTATAAAACTCATATAAAATAAATGATATACCATAAAGTGACAAACCAATCCCCATATAACACGTGTGCCTACAGAACAGCCAAAACTCGTCTATCCAGAGTAGGATTGACATATGGCCTTCAGAGCTTACAGATCAGAAGCCCACGCAACCCTCAGACTCACTTCATGCTCAGAAGGCGTTACGAACTCTCACAAGAGGGTTCCGAGCTTACCACCGCCTTAAACACTCTATCGAGCTAATGATAAGGAAACAATATTCAACAAGGAAATTTTCATTCACAAAGCGCAGTGTTCAACATGGTAACTACCATTCTCTGGTGATCAAATCCCTATTTGCACGATTCCAAATCCTAATCAACTTAGGAGATCCACAGCTTATAAATAAAGCCCTAGGGTGTGCTTTTTATTTTCATGCTCATTCAATTATAGTCTTTTAATTCAGTTTATTGACTTTATCATCAGAGTGGCTACCGCCGGAGCCAATCCGGTGGCCCTCTGATCCTTTTCTTTGAGTGTTCCATAGGCGACGGAGATCAGAGCCCCTACCGACCAAAAAGTGCATCATTAGTTCGGCATCGTCTGTGGGAAACGACAATTGTTTGTTACTAAAAGTTCTTTCGCAAACAAACCTATTGTCCTTCTCACCGAAGGATCATGGCTCCCAATCTCCGTTCGAGAAAGAATGCTCAAAATCCTCAACACACTCCACATCGGCAACCTGCCGGAAGAGGAAGGGGACAAACATCTAATCTCATGCAGCAACAACTCGATCGAGTTCAGTGACAAACTAATATGGTGCAGGAGCAGCTCCTTGCCATCTTTAGAACTCTAGCGCAGCTTACCTAGACTCCTAGTGGAAATTCCCTTCATCCTTCCGTCGGTATGGCTAATATAGGGGCATAGCCTTCTGCCACCACTATGAGTGGATTACCCAATGAGGAGGTCCTTGTTGAGTAACCAATGCATCCCCAAGACACCACTCATGTTGGAGGAGACCCCCAGCCGTTAACCACTGCCGGCAAAGGGATACCGGCCTTCAACTCGGTTGTCCATTATTAGAGTACAACAAGGGTTCCAACTCCGGTGGCTTCTAGGACATATAGAGCACCCTACGAATTCCAGCCTCAGGCAGCACCAGTTCCCCTAGTTTGAGAAGATCGGGATCCTCTTCCAAACTATGGGTCATGGCCGTCCCATCTATAATTGAAGCTGTAAGACAAGACTCGCAACAACCAATCCCGCCTAGGGACCCACGGAGAGCCAAAGAACTTGTGGACTTTATGGACCACAATATTGTTGCAAGAGGCATTTAGATCCCTCTAAAGCAGGACGAGCTTGCCAGGCTACTCGGAAGGTTCGTTACACCATTCACCCCTGCTATAATGGCCGAGGAGCGGCCAAAGAAATTTGTTGTCCCAAAATTCACTCTTTATGATGGGACTGGGGACCCAGGGGACCATCTTGCTAATTATCAGCACATCATGGCACTACATGGGGCCACTGATGCTTTCATGTGGCGTACATTACTGACCAGCCTCAAAGGCACTGCTCTGAAGTGGTTCCATGTCCTCCCTCAGAACTCGGTCGTCAACTTCTACAAGCTTAGTAGACACTTCCTTGACTGGTTCATGACTAGTAGAAGGTTGAGGAAAGGCCCAGAGTTCTTGCTAAATATTAAGCAATCTAAAGGAGAGCCCCTCCGAGAATATATTGCACACTTCAATACTGAGCTCACTGAGATTACAGATTGCAATTCGAGCTTTCTTGTAGCCGTTCTGACCTCTGGTCTTGCTCAATGAGGCTTTCAGGATTCTTTAACAAAGAGCCCTCCCGCCGACATGGCAGCACTCATGGAGCGAGCCAGGAAGTATATAAACTTGGAGGAAGCAAAGAGTACCTCCCAAAAGATTAAAGAATAATCCCAGAAAGATTATCAGAAAAAGGACTCTAGTGCCACCAAGAAGAGGGTCAGAAGCCCAAACAAAAGAACGACGTCCAAAACTCCAAACAACACTGGCCCAGGGGGGTTCACCACCTACACTCCTCTAAACGCCTCTTTAGCTCATATACTTCGGCAAGTCCAAGCACGTGAAAACCTAAAGTGGCCAGAGCCGCTAAAGGGCAATCCCAACAATAAGGACCAGAATAAGTATTGTGATTTCCATAAAGACCACGGTCATACGACTGATGAATGCAGGGCCCTTAAACAAGAAATCGAGCAACTCATTAGGAGAGGACGGTTGCTGGAGTTTGTTCGGCAGGACGAGAGGCAGAACCCCCGTAATGACAAGCCCCAGCAAAGGAGGCAAGAATTGAGGCCAGAGCAAAGGGGTGGATGGAATGAGACCCAACAACAGAACAATCAGGTCATCTTCGTCCTCTATGTAGACACCTCGGCCACAGGGACATCCCACCAAGCAAAGAAGCGCTATGCTTGGGAGGCCAAAGCTACTCCTAGCATGCTTCAGATCTCAGCTGTTGAGAAAAGGCTAAAACCAATGTCTGAGACCCAGTTCACAGATCAAGATCTAGCAGGGGTACACTACCCTCACAGTGATGCCCTAGTTATTTCTTTCAAAATTGCTAATTTTGAGATCCGAAGAGTCTTGGTGGACATAGGGAGCTCTGTTAATGTACTATTCTACGAGCCCCTCAAACAGATGAAGCTCAACTCCAATGAAGTCAAGCCCACTGCCGCAATAATAGCAGGATTTGACGGGAACCTCAGTATCCCACTAGGGAGGATTGACCTTCCCACTACAGCAAGAGAGGGAGATGGACAAAAGACCACAATCTTAGAATATATGGTACTAAATTTCAAATCCCCCTATAATATTATAATCAAAAGGCCTTGGCTCTATCAAATGGGTGCGGTCACCTCAACCCTCCACTAATGCTTGAAGCATGTGCACAACAATGCGGTCCACTCTATCAGAGGGTGCCAGCCAACCACCCAAGAATGTCACGCTCTCGTATTTAAGGAAAAGGCCCCCAAATAGAAATTACTACACTCTCATGAAGGTAGGGGCCTAAACTTTACCCCCCATCATGAGATAGAAGACTGGCCATCCAGAATTGATGAGCCTCTATGTCCTAGAGGAAGGGACAGTAGGGCCAAATCTGTGGGGGATCCTATCAAGGTGCCAGTCAACTGTGAAGACCAAGGGTGGTACCTACAAATAGTTCCAGACTTGACACCATCTGAGCAAGAAGAGATGGTGAAATTCTTAAAGAACAACCTTCCAGTGTTTGCTTGGGAAACTAAAGATATGGAGGGGGTAGATCCAGACCTCATCACCCACAAGTTGATGACAGATCCTAACCACCCTCCAGTAAGATAGAAAAGGCAGACGCTCGCTCTAGAGCGGCATCAGATCATTAATGAAGAAGTACAGAGGTTGTTGGATGCCAAGATGATAAGAGAGGTATTCTATCCAGAATGGCTTGCCAATACTGTTTTAGTTAAGAAGAAAAATGGCAAGTGGAGGGTATGTGTCGATTATATAGATCTCAACAAAGCCTGCCCTAAGGACAACTTTCCACTCCCAAGGATAAACCAACTAGTCAATGCTATGGCAGGACACGAACTCATGAACTTCATGGACCCCTACTCTGGATACAATCAGATCAAGATGTATCCTCCAAACCAAGAAAAAATAGCTTTCATAACCGAACGAGGTCTCTATTGCTATAGAGTGATGCCATTTCGGTCTGAAAAATGCTAGCGCAACATATTAACGTCTGGTCAACAAGATGTTCAGTCCTCTAATTGGCATTATAATGAAGGTTAACATAAATGACATGTTGGTCAAAAGCCTACAGAAGAGCAGCCATATCCAGCACTTAAGCCAGAAGTTCGATATCCTGAAACATCACAAAATGAAATTAAACCCCTTAAAGTGCACCTTCGGTGTAACCAAGGGAAAGTTTTTAGGTTACCTTGTTTCCCAAAGGGGTATTGAAGCAGACCCTACTCAGATCAAAGCTTTGATTGAACTGGAATCACCAAGGACAAAGAAAGACATTCAGGCTTTAAACGAAAGAGTTGCAGCTCTGAATCGATTCATCTCCAAATCTATTGACCG
The DNA here is from genome assembly GCA_008638375.1 of Nyssa sinensis. Taxonomy (NCBI): domain Eukaryota; kingdom Viridiplantae; phylum Streptophyta; class Magnoliopsida; order Cornales; family Nyssaceae; genus Nyssa; species Nyssa sinensis. Next base: position 26,695,183 of record CM018035.1, read on the forward strand.
CTGCCTACCGTTCTTCAAAGCCTTAAAGGGAAATAGAGCATTGCAGTGGTCCGAAAAATGTGAAAAAGCCTTTCAACAACTAAAGAAGTACCTAGCTTCCCCTGAACTCTTATCAAAGCCAATCCTAGGGAAGAAATTGTTTCTCTATATTGTAGTCTCTAGAAATGTCGTCAGTTTTGTACTGGTCAAGCAGGACAGGGGAGTTCAGAAGCCTATATTTTATGTAAGCAAGGCACTGCTGGACGTAGAGAAAAGGTATTCAGAGATTGAGAAACTGGCCTTTGCCCTAATAATCTCTGCACGGAAGCTTCGACCTTACTTCTAGGCTCATCCCATTGAAATCCCAACTGCCTATCTACTAAAATTAGTACTTCGAAAGTCTAAAGTCTCAGGACGATTAGTCAAATGGTCTGTGGAGTTAGGAGAATTTGACATATCCTACATTCCACAGACCTCTATTAAAGGGCAAGCGTTGGCAGATTTTGTTGTTGAGTTCACCCCAGCACTACACGATAAGGCACAGCTTTGTAAGAACTCTGTTATATGGCAGCTCTACACTGATGGATCATCCAAAGACCGAGGCTTTGGCGTCGGCTTAGTGTTACGATCCCTTGAAGGACTTATAGTTGAAAAGGCAGTTAGCTTGGGTTTCAGAGCTTCCAACAATAAAGCCGAGTATGAAGCCCTCATCCTTGGGATGAAATTAGCTATAGAATACGAAGCCCAGAACCTCAAAGTTTTCTCTGACTCCTAATTAGTAGTAAGCCAAGTTCTAGGAGAATTTTCCATCAAAGATAACAGAATACTCCGATATTCAGAACTGGTAGGATTACTAAAGCATTTCTTTAATTAATTCACTATCCAACAAATCGAAAGGGTCAGAACTCCAAAGCCGACGCCTTGACAAACATGGCCTCTCACCGCAAGGCAGAAGAAGAATCCACACTAAAGATCTCTCACCAGCCAAAGCCAAGCCTAAAAGAGGTTCAGACCTACCAGGTTACCAAACAGACCCAAAATTGGATGACTCCCATCCTCTAATACCTAGAGGGAGGATCTCTCCAAGAAGACAAAAACATGGCCCAAAGAATTCGAATTAGGGCAACTCAGTACTTGGTCTTGAATGGGAAGCTCTGCCACAGGTCCTACTCTCAACCCTTGCTGCGATGCTTAACCCCAAAAAAATCTCAGTATGTTCTGGCCGAAATACATGAAGGAATCTACGGCAACCATAATAGGGGCAGAACCATAGCCTACCGAGCTTTAACACAGGGCTACTATTGGCCCAGCATGCAGAAGCAGGCCAAGGAGTACGTCCAGAAGTGTGACAAATGCCAACGATTTCTCCATACCAACACCGGCCTTGTTATGAGCTCATTCTTATCGCCAACCCACGGCCCTTCGCTCAATGGGGAATGGACATTATAGGGCCACTACCGAAGGCCACTCCAAACAAAAGATACCTCCTAGTTGCCATTGACTATTTCTTCAAGTGGGCAGAGGTCGAGCCCCAAACTCATATCATAGAGAAAGAAGTCAAAAGCTTCACTTGAATGAACATAGCCTGCAGGTTTGGCATACCACGCGTTATCATCATAGATAATGGCATGCAATTTGCCAAGAAAATTTTTAAAAAATTCTGCCAAGACTTGCACATCAGTCATCATTTTGCCTCACCAGGGCACCCCTAAGCCAATGGGAAAGCAGAAGTCACCAACCGAACAATTCTTGATGCCCTTAAGAAAAGGTTGGAAGAAGCCAATGGGAGATGGGTTGAAGAACTTCCTGGTGTTCTCTGGGCTTACAGAACTACAAGAAGAATACCGACTTCAGAAACTCCATTCTCAATTGCCTATGGAAGTAGTGATTCTTGTTGAGATCGGTATGCCTACCTTGAGGACGAAAGCTTTTGACCATGGGGCCAATGATCAGCAGTTTGCAGAAAACTTGGACCTACTTGAAGAAAAGCAAGACCAAACCAGAATCAAGATGAAAGCATATCAACATAGGATGACAAATAGCTCCAAACTAGGGCTAAAGCCCCTTAGTTTCCAGGTTGGGGATCTTGTCCTAAGAAGAGTGTTCCCAAACACCAAGGATCCCACTATGGGAAAGCTGTCACCCAACTGGGAAGGCCCGTACAGGGTAACAAAGATTGTCAGACCGACCACATACTGGTTAGAAGACTTAGCTGGGAAACCCATTCCCAGAACATGGAATGTAGAACACTTACGAAAATATTATCAATAAAGATTTTTTCTTTCTTAAATTCCTCTAGAAAGTGTTCTCATCTCAATGTACAGATCCCTAAAAACCTTACAGCCTGTGCAAGAGTTATAGGTCTGGTCTATCTCAATGTACATACCCCTAAAAACCTTGTAGCCTGTACAAGAGTTATAGGTCTGGTTCATCTCAATGTACAGACCCCTAAAAACCTTGCATCCTGTGCAAGAGTTATAGGTCTGGTCCATCTTAATGTACAGACCCCTAAAAATCTTGCAGCCTGTGCAAGAGTTATAAGGCTTGAAGTATTTTACAAGAGAGATTAATCATCCTTAATTATTGGGTTCAAATTAATCAGCTCAAGTTTCTAGCCAGTTCTGGTTCAATTATCATCACAAGTCTTCTTTTTAAGTTATTACCAGTTCTGGTACAATTATCATTACAAGTCTTCTTATTACCAGTTTTATTGCTCAACTATAATCAGTTTTAGTGACAGAGGATTTGTTCAAGTACCACTACAAGTCTTCCAGGTTAGTTATTAAGTCCTGGTGGACAGAAGCTTTGATTATGGTGGATTCGGTCAATTATTATTACAAGTCTTCCTGTTCAGTTACAATCCCAGTTCTGGTATAATTATCATCACATCTTCCTGTTCAGTTATTATCAGTCTTGGAGACTGAAGTTCTGATTAAAAGAGATTTGTTCAATTACAAGTTTTTCTAATCAGCGGACATCATTCAGCTCATACTTATTCATAAAATTAAAGGGAAGGTTTAATGTTTAAAGGGCTGGAGCCCAAGCTAAAAATGTAGTGATGGGTTGGAACAGTGCTGAAGCCTACTTGACACACCAATTCATATCCACAATAGTATACAAAATTTACAAGTATTTCTATTTGAAAAAGTAAGAGACACTCAAGTTCTGAACAAAATATGATCTTCATTGATAAATAATTCAAGAGTACATCATTTCAAAAAAATAGAAAGAAAAATACAAAGTTCTAAGATGTTGTTGGAGGATCGGCCAGGGCAGGTTCTTCTTCATCACCCTGAGCTGAAGGGACCTCCATATCCTCAACCCTGGTCAGATCAAGATCAGGGTCTTTCACTTGAAGCTTGGCTTTGAAAGTCTTGTAACCATGATCCATCAGCTCCATATCCATCTCTTCGACCTCAGCCTTCATTTTTGCTTCAGTCTGGGCCTTAGCAGACTCAACGGCGTCCTTGGTCTTCGAAATAGAGCTAGCTCGGAAGTCATCGAACTCCTTTTGAAGCTCTTCCAACTTCCGAGCCAGGGAGTCCCGCTCAGACTCCAAGATCTGCACAAAGTTCGCTGCCTCTTTTAGCCTTTCATCTGCAGTAGAAGCGTTGGACTCGGCTGTCCTTAACCGAAGCCTAGCCTCATCCAGTTTGTCCTAGAGGCCATTAACCACCTCTGGATCTATTTTGGAATCCATAAGGGCAGCAAGGTCGTGCATGGTTTGCAACATAAGAAACTAAACAAGTTAGAACAGATACAGTAACAAAAAAGGGATAAAGAAAGAGAGCACGGGAGCTACCTTTAGTTAGAGAGACATTAGCTCTGTAATAGTCTTCCCCGTCTTCTACCCCTTATATCTGTCTGGGCTGGCCATCCAGAACTTGTCAAAGGCCTGCTTCACGAGCAAGTGCCCATCGGGCATTTGGGAGAGATCAAACGTTGCCATCCCCTTACCCTTTTTCAGCACTTCAGACGCAAGAGGGGGGGAGGCTCAGCAATGACGACCCCTTTTTTGGCCAGAGCTTGGGCAAGGGAGTCAAAGCGAAGCTTCCTTCTCTTCGCTTGAGGAGGAGGCTCAACTAAGGAGTTTTCTTCCTCCCAAATGCCCACTTAGTGAGTAGGGACTTCTTTAAATTCCCTGCTCGACCCTTATTCTGATCGGCCGCCATCAGATTTTCTGGCGTGATGATGGCTCTGTGATCTCGATTACTGGTCTGGAGGAGCCTATGGTATTTGTCTTGAAGGTCAACTTTGAAGACTGACCTCTTCCAAGCACTTTTGTCTACACAGAAGACACGAACACAATGGTTAGATAAACAGTTCAGAAGTGAAAGTATAAACAAAAGCAGAATTGTTACAAAAGAAGGGGGTCTCACCCTTAATCCTAGTACTCCGAGGGAATGTCAAAATCTGATCCTGGAAATCCTCCAGCTCCCATCCTCCTCCTATGAAGAAGTACCACTTCTTCCAAGTTTTGTTGGAAGTTGGTACCGAGGAGAGGGGACTAAACCCCTTGACAAATGACATGTAGAAGAGGCCTTCCGACCTCGTATATTACTACAAATCAAGTCAAGGGTCACCTTGACCCCGTTCTGATGTCCTAGCACTATGAATGCTAACAGGTGCCTCCAACTATTAAGATTGAGGTCGGCATGACAAATATTGAACCATTTGAAGAACTGGACAACTAAAGGAAGCAGAGGGAGTCTCAGCCCCATCTCGAGCCATGCGAGATATACACAAATTTCACCCTCACGGATGTCGGAGGGGCGATCTATGGAACTAGGAGTCCTAATTGTGACGTTTTTTAAGAAGTTAAAGGACTCCCTCAGACCATCTAACATGGCCGGAGTCACGGCACTTTGTCCTTCCTCCCTTTGGGAGGGCCTGCCAAAGGCTTCCCCCATTCTATTCCTAGGCTCAATAAAAGCGTCAACAATCCTAATGCTAGGGCTAGAAGGGGATCCTACTGACCTATTCCCAGAGGAGCTCCTACCTATAGTACGAGTTTGGGACGGCACAGTCGTCTCCGAAGAGCTTTCTGTGCCATCACCAATACCAAAAGACGTAGTGGAGACCGACATTGCCAAAAATGACAAAAAGGGAAGAAGAAGAATTAAAGAAGAAGAAACAAAAAGGGGAGAAGAATAGTAAGTAAATGAAGGAAAACAAGTAGGGACCAAAATCGAACTTGAAACGATCAGAGATAGAAGCTTCGGACGACGAAAATATCTTCAAAGGTCTCTGGTTGCTCTGAACGGCGATAATATCTCTCTCTTAAGTAATAGAAATAATAAGGGGAAAAGGGCGTATGCATACCCCTTCCCCCTTATATAGGTTTGCAGAAATGAGGGCCCAATCAGTCGAATCGTCATGACGGTTGGAGGCAATGATGGCCTTAAAAGCCCAAACAACGGGCTGCGTAGTGAATGTCACATCAAATGGTCGTCTAAGGAAACAGAGAGACAAAATGCTTGGCTTTGAGGAAACCTCAGCCCTAGTTACGCGTATTGCTAACTAAGGCTCAAAGGGGGGGGGGAGTAGCTGATATACCATAAAGTGACAGACCAATCCCCACATGACACGTGTGCCTACGAAATAGCCAAAACTCGTCCATCCAGAGCAAGATTGACATTGGCCTTCAAAGCTTACAGATCGAAGGCCCACGTAACCCTCAGACTCACTTCGTGCTCGGAAGGCGTTACGAACTCTCACAAAAGGGTTCCGAGCTTACCACCACTTTAAACACCCTACCCAGCTAATGATAAGGAAATAATATTCAACAAGGAAACTGCCATTCACAAAGCGCAGTGTTCAACTTGGTAACTGCCATTCTCTGGTGATCAAAATCCCTATTTGCAAGATTCTAAATTCTAATCAACTTAGAAGATCCACAGCCTATAAATAAAGCCCTAAGGTACGCTTTTTTATTTTCATGCTCATTCAATTACTTTCAATTACAGTCTTTTAATTCAGTTTATTGACTTTATCATCGGAGCGGCTACCGCCGAAGCTAATCTGGTGGCCCTCTGATCCTTTTCTTTAAGTGTTCCACAAACGACGGAGATCAGAGCCCCTACCAACCAAAAAGTGCAGCATCAATAAATATATATATATATATATATATATATATTTTAATATTTTGTTTCTTATATATAAATAAACATCTATTTTTTTAATATAGAATTATAATGGTGTTGCAATAGGAGAGAGATATATTTTGAATGAAAGTATAATAATAAAGTTCTAGAACTAAATCATCTATGTTAACAAAATTATATTGCTTAAGGCGCATCAATTGTGATGTTTCACGGAGATTTCCCATACTCTTCGAAGGATATTATTAAAAAATTGGAGAGTTTCAATGAGGAACACAATTGGTTCTTGGGGCTTCGAAACAGTATACAGGTTTGGAATGGATGTTGGTAATGTATTTTCTTTAAAAGGAATCATGAAGATGAATAAAGGCTTCGATCTTTTTTCAAGAGGGAACTTGAAATTCTTGGAAGCATAAAACACCGGTTCCTAGTGAATTGACGAGGATATTGCAATTCTCCTACATCAAAACTGTTAATCTATGATTTCTTACCTGGTGGTAGCCTCGATGAAGCTTCCCAAGGTAAGATCCTTGATCCTCTTTTGTCTTTGTTGTGTGACATACCGATATGGAATGGGCATTATATGCATGCTGCATAGATAGTGCTGCATTTTTATAACGTTGCGGTGGGACATGAAACTTTCTGGCTCAAATTTATAGACTTTTAGCCATCTCCCAGAAACAAGATTTATGAAAGCTGATATCTGCCTCAGTGGCCTTTTGGACAACTGCTGTAACAAAATTCTCATAATAAACCCTTTTTATATATTTTTTTTATCATAAAAGATTGCATAATCATTCTGATGTGATGTTACATTTTTCTGAAAGAAAACTTTGTTACACCATCTACCTAGCTAGTGTTCCATCTCTCAAATTTCTAAAGTTTGGTTTTTAAGCTCTTTGATTGTTTTGATTTATACCATATTTGGTAAAACTACGTTGTGATGGGTTGTTAATTACTTTAGACCCGTGGGTTTGATTTTTCCATGGGTTTGATTTTCCTGTGGGTTGTTCCTTCTATGGTCACATCTAGTCTTGAGAGAACATAATTCATGTATTTTTTAGGACACTTGGTCTTCACCAAAATGACATTTAAGGAAATCAAATTTACCTGTATACTCAGACATAATCTGTCATGCCCCATCTTGTGCCCTCCCCAAAGGGAAAAAGAAAACCATAAAAATGTTAGGTAAGCCGTCTAGACATAGCTTAATGCGACCAATTTGAATTTGAAAAGAATGTGGGGCCTTTATTTATTTTTAAGGAGTCGCCACCTAGCATGAGTTTAAAGATGTGCTAGGTCATTTACAATGATTTTTAGGAAAATCGGGCTTTCTTAAGAAAATGTGTTCGAATTTTGAAAGTTTAATAGAAAAGGCCCGTTTTAAATGTAATGACTCCAAAATGACCTACTTTACCAAAAGTCTTGGTTCGGTTGCATGATTATGCTAGGAAAATGTGTTAGGCACCCCAAAACATCTCTAAAAGGGTTACCAAACAACTATGAAATGTCATATTGACTTTTTGAATTAAACGGTTGAATTGAAATATTTTATGAAAAAAAAATTGTATTTGAAAATTTTGAAGTGTATTTACAAGGAATGTCCCTTGTACTCTGTCACACCTCAATTGATTTAAGGTATAGAATAGAGCCCCTTGGGGGCATGCTGTTTTGAAAAAAAGGTTGATTTGAATTGAGGTTGTAAAATGAAGAGTTTGTTTTGGAGGATGGATTTATCAAAATGGGCAATATGGTACCTGCTTGATTTTAATCAATTGAGAAATAAACTCAAGCTATATGAAGCTTTAATCCATTTCTTTGATTGGCCGAGTTTTAAAAGATGACTCTTCAATTTCATGCGAGAAATTGAATTTTTAAAATTATGATTTAAATTATTTTTTGTTTGGAAAATACGATCGCAATTATTTGAAAGAGGGTGAATTGAGTTCGAATTGGAAATTATGATTCCGGTTGTTTGAAAAATGAAATTATGATTCAATTGACTTGATTTTGAAAGGAAATTACGATTTCAATTTGTTTGATTTTGAAAAGGAAGTTACGATTCCTATATGATTTGATTTTTGAGAAGAAATTTACGATTTCAATTCGGCTTGATTTTGTCTAATTCAATTTGATTTTGAAAGAATTTTACGATTCCAATTGATCCATTTGATATTGACCGGAAATTACAATTCCAATTATTTGAATTGTTCAAAAAGGAATTTACGATTCTAATTCGATTTTATTTTGAGAGAAAATCATGATTCTAATTTTGAAAAAAGAAATTAAAAAAAAAAAAAAAACAAATATAGCAAGAAATGACAAAGCATGATTAATAATATAACATGAATCAACAATGAAATATAAGGCTGAGTGATCTAGTCTAATCATTTCAAGATAGATAAAACTGTACAAGAATTTAAATGAAATGGCTGAATATTAAAGCAAAGAAAAGAAAAGAGATATTGTTATACCTGCAGACTTTAATGCTCTAATTTAACAAATGTCGAAAATGCTAGTCCAACAATCTCATTTACCAAGAATAAAGAATTGTCTAAATAATAACAATGACAATAAAGAAATTTACAAAGGAATGAAAATAAATAAAAATAATACTAGAATATTTTTATTTACTGTTATTTTTCTCTTTTCATTATTTCCCTTTCTTCACTTTTCTTTCCCTTCCCCTTTTTTTTTTTTTTTGTCATTCCTTGTTAAAATTTATTTTCATGGCCCACCATTTCCCTCTCTCTCTTTTATTCCATTGTTCTACAAATCAACAATCAGATTTGGGGGGAAGGGTCGTGTATATGGTTAGAGTTAGAGAGTTATTGAGAGAGAAGAGGGAGACCCATTTCGGATCTCCATCCTCGGTTTGTTCGTGAGTTTGTGTGTGTATATGTGTATACACGGGTGTGTGCGCGCGTGCGTATTGTGTGGGTACATATATATATACATACATACACATGAGGTGAGAGATGAGAGAGGGAAAGACGTGACCGTCGATGGGAGCCGCAATGTTCAGCAGTGGCCGTGATCGGTGCGGCGGTGTGGGTGGTTCAGTTGTAGACAGTGCCAGTGGTGGTCATTGGTGGCGTTGGTTGTCAGCCATGAGCAGTAGCGGTGTGAGGTGGCGGCTTGGCTGGCATGGTTGGTGGCCTGGGATGGCAACGATGATGCTGGCCAAATTCTGTGTGGCCTAGCTGAGATGAGATAGGTCGTGGGTCATGGCAAAGATTGTAGCCATGATGGCTGTTGTTGGTCTTTGACGGTCATTTGTCGAACCTAGGAACATAATAAGGGAAACCTCTGGTAGGCCATCTCAAAGAAAGGAGGGAGAAAGTGCCATCACTCAGGACATGCTAAGTGACTTAAGGGCTGCTTTCGACTTTTTTGAAAATGTAACATATAGAGCCCCTAGTTCCCTAGATCGCCCTACTGACGTCGGTCCGGGTGCGATTTGTGTCTGTCTCGAGTGGTTCGAGATGAGGCTTAGATTTCTCCTTCCTTCCTTAGTTAGGAAATTTTGGAGGCGTTAAGTGCAAAAAATGCTAATTAGGCGATTTTTAGACAATTTCGACATCGCTTCGTAATCTAGGAATAACTCTCTCATCCGAGCTCCGATTGAGATGATTCAAGATGCTATGGAAATCCAAGAAACAGATCTACAACTTCCATGTTTTGAGTGTTGTGAGCTTCGGGCTGCATCAAGGTCGAAATTGGGCTTGAAGTTGCTGCACTTGCACTGCTGACGTTTTTGGCTGTGCGAAATTCTAATGCGTGGGTCCATGCAATTTATTTTTGGAAAGTTCTTGGTGCGCAAAAATTCCAGTTGAAAGTACCACTTTCCAAGTTATATTAGAGTTTTATTTAATTTTTAATTAGGGCTTCTAAGAGTAGCCGTCATACAGACGCACATCTCTCTCTCTCTCTCTCTCTCTCTCTCTCTCTCTCTCTCTCTCCCCCTTCTTCTCTAATTTCTCTTTCAAGTTTTCATGGCCTTGCGTGGCTAAAGTTTTATAATTGGTTGAAGAAAACGGAAGCCTCAGAATCAATAAAACTGTGAGATCTAATTTATTTTTATTGTTCAATTTATGCTTTGAGTATCGAATGTTTTTCTATGCTTATTTTCATGATTGTCTCGTTTAATTACTAGGAAGTCTACTAGTTTATTATTCATTGCAATCTACTGCTAGATTAGATATCAAATCCGTAATTGTTTGATCCCTCTAAATTGTGAAGCAACTAAGATTTAATGATTTGCTACGTCAGAAATTATTAGATCTTTGGAAGAACGTTCGACTAAATTAAATGCAACCGCTTGTGCTTGTGTTGTTTAGCTTTGTCAATCTCTCTAATTCTTAAGGCTGCTACTAGATTAAACCTTTAGCACTTGTCTTGGGTTGTTTAATAGTTAGGGTTAATTAGATCACTTGTTTTCTAATTAACTACGACTAATGAGAGATAGAAAAATAATTCCAACGGTGAATATTCAAAATGTAAATTGATATATACTTGCATCAATGATCAGTTGTAAAATTCTGATGGTGGATGTTGACTTAGACTAATACTTGCTCTTTTGATTGAATTTGATAATTTAATTTAAATTGTTCCTTAGTTATTTTTTTTTTAAAATTGTTTTGTTATACTCAAATTCTCCATCCTTATTCACATAGTATAAAATTAGGCTAGATACTTTCCGTGGGAACGATCCTTACTCCACTACTACATATATATTTTTAAGAATTTAGGTTTTATTTATTTTTTGTTGCCTGTGACAGCACAGCAAATTTTGGCGCCGTTGCCGGGGAGTGATTCTAGTTAATTTTTGTGCTACTTGTAATCCTTATTCTGTTCTTGAAATTTTTGAAAAAAAAAAAAAAGTGTTTTAGTGTAGAATTTTTATTTCATTTTATTTTATTTTTGTTTTGTTTTTATTTTCATTACTCTTATTTCATTCTTGAAATTAAAAAAAAAAATTAAAACACAGCAACTCCTCGGCCTTCAAAGAAGGCAGGGAAAACTCCAGCTAGTAGCGGCAAATTGAAGGAGCAGAGCCCAAAATCTGGCAGCCAAGTCTCCTGCAATTCCTGTAGCAAGACGTTCAACTCTGGAAAAGCACTCGAGTCTCATTCAAAGGCTAAACATGGTGGCAAATAGAGTCAAGTCCGATGGGTCAATACTGCTGAAGCGTGATTTTTGGTGGTTTGAAATTGAATTAAGAGGGGAGAGCTATTACTAGATTTTGTTGCATAGGAAAGGGGAAATGAGCGTTTGATTCAACATTTGACTTGTTATATTATTATTTCAGTTTAATGTTTTACAATTCTCAGTAAACGAGTATTAAACGTATTATTCTTTTTTTTATAAGCTTTGGTAATTTATTTTAGGAAAAATTTTTTGAAATAAAAGCAAAAAAGTGTTTTAGTGTAGAATTTTATTCTTTTCTATTTTTTATTTTTATTTTATTTTATTATTTATTTATTTTATTTGTTTTTAATTTTTTTGATTTTTTTAATTTTTTTAATTTTTTATCTTATTTTATTTCTTGTTTTATTTGATATTTTTTTTATTTTCTTTATTTTTTTTTATTTTTTTTATTTACTCTAGATTTTTTTTTCCTATTTGTTTTTTTATAGTTTATTAGAGTTTCCTTGATTGTTAATGACTGTAACTTGATCTTCTAATCAAGGTGATTTACAGTATGATCCAGAAATAGAGAGAACTTTTTGCAGGTTAAAGGGGGAAGCTCGGAGAAATTCTGAAGAGGAGGAAGTCATGGCTAGAAATCGAACTTTGAAAAAGCTTGCCACCCCTGATTTGAATCAACAACCCTTATGCATAACATTTCTTACTTTAGATGCTACTACTACTTTTGAATTAAAATCTTGACTAATACATCTCTTGCCCACTTTTCATGGCCTTGCAGGTGAAGATCCTTACAAGCATCTAAAAGAGTTTCATGTGGTATGCACGAGTATGAAACCCACGGGGGTGACTGAAGAGAAAATTAAATTAAGAGCCTTTTTGTTTTCTTTGAAGGGATCGGCTAAGGATTGACTCTATTATCTACCCTCTGGGAATATTACCACATGGAATGAGATGAAGAGGTTGTTTTTAGAGAAACATTTCCTAGCTTTACGGGCGGCCAACATTCGAAAAAAAATTTGTGGTGTAAGGCAGTACAACGGAAAGTCCCTACATGAATACTAGGAACGTTTCAAGAAATTATGTGCAAGTTGCCCCCATCATCAAATTAGTAAGCAGCTACTTATCCAGTATTTCTATGAGGGCCTTCTATGTAATATCCCGACCCAGGACATGGCATATAAATCGAAGTAGACCCGGTCGAGTACACGTAAACCGAGATAAGTCGAGTCGAGTAACATAATACCCATTGTAACCAGACATAAGTTCTGAATAAATAGAATAATTTTATTTTATCTAAAAAGAGTCAAATAATAATACCGAGCTTTAACCAAGCAATAATCATAATATCAAGAGTAAACCGAGATTGATTTAGACCAAAAATAGTAGACCCTTAGGTATACCGAATTATTTTAATGAGTAATATACAATGACAGGTACGGTTACCGAGGTAATCAGCAGAAGTTATAATATCAGAAAATTACGAGATTAAGAAAAGCCAAGTACAAACAGACCGAGCCAATAAAAATAATAGCCGACATATACCCAAAACGTCGCAATGAATAATATACAGTATTGGGCACGTAGTTCGAGACAAATAGAGAGAATCACAAATAAGAATAAAATATGATATTTAATATACGAGAAGTGGTTACAAGCAATCCCGAGAACCCAGTAGTACCGTACAATAAAACCTGAGCGGTACGCAGAATAATGTACCTAGACCAGTACATGCCTCGATATTCGTGCATAATATATTTTAATAAATACAAGAATATATATATATATATGAGATAATATATATATATATATATATATAAATAAATCAATATAAAATATATACAAGTATATATATATATATACAGTTACGTAAAAGTATGTATTATAAAAATAAATGTATTTAGTATAAATATATATATATATAATGAAATTTTATTATATATATATATATATGCATAGGCATGCAAAAAAAAAAAAGAAAGGAAGAGTGAATAGAAAAATAAAGCAAGGAAGCAAGATAAAAATATAATTATATATGTGTGCAACAGGTGCAGCGTGTGTGTGTGGCGAGTAGTGTGTGTTGTTTAAAGAAAAAAACAAAAGAACAGAAAGAAAAAGGAAACGAGAAAGAATGAGTGGAATAAGAAAGTCAATAAAAGGGGTGTAAGGCATTTTAGCAAAAAAGAGAGATTTGAAGAGAGAGGGGCAGTTCAAGAGATCAGTGTAAATTATGTATATATATGTATACGTGTTGTGGTAGTAGCAGCATGATGAAAAAACAAGAAAAAGAAAAAGTAGAAGCAGGATAAGGGAAGTAAAAGGTGGGGCGTGTGAAGGGCGGTGCAAGAGAGAGAATTATATATAAATATATTATATATGTGTGTGTCTTGTATAGCAGTACAAGTGTGGGCAGCAAGATAAGAAAATGAGGAAAGAGATAGGAAAAAGAGTAAGGGGAGGTGCAGGAGAGACAAATGAATATATATATATATGCACACGTGTGTTTGTGGCAGTGCAAGAAAAGAAAAAGAGAAAAATGGAGAAAGGACAGAGAGGAGTCGAGAGGGAGATGAAGCAGTAGCAGCAGCATGTGCTACATTGTGTGGTGGTGTTTGTGTAGCAGTGGAGCAAAGAGGCAGTAGCAACAGGGGGATATGTGTGTATAAGAGTGATGGTGCAACAAGGGAGAGAAAAATAAAATGCAGAAGCGGTGCAAGAGGGCTGTACATATCAGTTTGTGTATAATATGTGTGTTTGTTTATGGGCAACAGCACGGCTGGCACGTTGAAGCAGCAGCCGCATCAGCTGCATAAACAAGTGGTGCAGGTGAAAATGGAGAGAAAAAAATGAGGGATTTGGGGCAGCGGGGAAAAATAATATATATATTTATATGTGTGTATTGTAGAGTGTAGTAGGGAAATATACCTATATATATATATATGTGTGTGTGTTAATTGTGATGGTGCAGCAGTTGGAAACTTTCAAGATTTTGTCAGGGATGTTGGAGATTAAAGGCTACGGTTTTGGAGTCTTGGCTGCATCACATGGCTGTGGTTGTAGCTACAGAGCTGGTGAAGAAGTTGAGTTTAAATTAAAATAGGAACTGAAAAGTGGAACGAAGAGGAGTTGGTAATTTAGGAAAGCTAAAAGTGGATTTTATTCCGTTTGGTGCTACAGGGGTGCAGGCAACTCATGCCTTGCAATTTAATGGCTAATTCATTTGATAAGGTGACGGGTGTATATTGATCGGATGGCTGCAAAGATCCAATTATGTTGGACGGCTGATGGAGCTATTTTAGAGATATGCAGCTGGGCATGGTCCTTTGGTCGTTAGTTGTGTATGGCGGTTGCTGAATTAGGATCAGTTATTAAATGACAAGTTCAATGCCAGTGGAATGTGGACCGTAACCAGACAAGGTTAGATTTAATTATATTGTTGGCTATTTCAAATTAAAATAGAACCTTGTGAAATTATAATTGTACCCAGGATTATGGTTAATTATGAATTAACCCAAGGAATAAATAAATTAAATATTAATTAAATTAATTAGAAAAAGGAAAATTATCAAAATGCCCCTAAGTCGAAGAGTAGTCCAACAGACTCCGATTAAAATAAAAGAATAGTAAATTTTTATTATTTTGAGCATTCCGGACTCGACCTTGGAGTCCGATTTGAGAAAAGAGGTCCCGAAAAATAAGAACCCGTAAAAGTACAAAATAATCGTTTTGCCCCTTTTAGTACGGAAGTCCGAATTGAATTCCGTGAAAGCCTAAGCCAACTTTGTCCGGCATTCCGGATTTAATAGTAAAATCCATTCAAGTAAAATAAATACTTATAGTAAACAGACATAAAATTTGATGAATAACATAATTCAAATAACTATAGACTGAGATTGAGTTTCCTGAATCATAGGAATACTGAGAAACGAGAAGAAGGCAGTTTTGACCTTCTAGAAAGATACAGAAAGGGGTAAGTAATCTATGATCTCTGCATGTGTTACATTCCAAGCCATGTCAATAGTTCTTTTGATACATTTCTTATTGTATTCCATACATACCAGAGTTTATTGAGCCACATGGATATTGCCCTATCATGTGGGAAGCATTTATTGATTTCTATTTATATCTCGATCATGGTTGTACACTTGTTTATGGATTCCTTTTTGTACACTTGTACCCAGGGCCGTGAGGGCCAAACAGTATATTCGAAACAGTCTAGTAACCATAGTTTAGATAACTATCATTACGTCAGATTGTCAAGAACAGTTATATATGTTTTAATTGTGATGGTGTAACGGTTGGAAACTTTCAAGATTTTGTGAGGGATGTTGGAGATTGGAGGCTACGGTTTTGGAGTCTTGGCTGCATCACATGGCTGTGGTTGTAGCTGTAGAGCTGGTGAAGAAGTTGAGTTTAAATTAAAATAGGAACTGAAAAGTGGAACGAAGAGGAGTTGGTAATTTAGGAAAGCTAAAAGTGGATTTTATTCTGTTTGGTGCTGCAAGGGTGCAGGCAACTCATGCCTTGCAATTTAATGGCTAATTCATTTGATAAGGTGACGGGTGTATATAGATCGGATGGCTGTAAAGGTCCAATTGTGTTGGAAGGCTGATGGAGCTATTTTAGAGATATGCAGCTGGGCATGGTCCAGATGTTTGGTCATTAGTTGTGTACAACGATTGCCTAATCAGCATCAGTTATTAAATGACAAGTTCAGTGCTAGTGGAATGTGGACCGTAACCAGACAAGGTTAGATTTAATTATATTGTTGGCTATTTCAAATTAAAATAGAACCTTGTGAAATTATAATTGTACCCAGGATTATGGTTAATTATGAATTAACTCGAGGAATAAATTAATTAAATTAATTAGAAAAAGGAAAATTACCAAAATGCCCCCAAGTCGAAGAGTAGTCCAACAGACTCCGATTAAAATAAAAGAATAGTAAATTTTTATTATTTTCAACATTCCGGACTCGAGCGTGGAGTTTGATTTGAGATAAGAGGTCCCGAGAAATAAGAACCCATAGAAGTGTAAAATGACCGTTTTGCCCTTTTTAGTACAGAAGTCCAAATTAATTCCACGAAATTCTAGGCCGAGTTTGTTCAACATTCGGGATTCAATAGTAGAATCCATTCAAGTAAAATAAATACCAATAGTAAAGAGACATAAAATTTGATGAATAACATAGTTCATATAACTATAGACTGAGATTGAGTTTCCTGAATCATAGGAATACCGAGAGACGAGAAAAGGGCAGTTTTGACCTTCTAGACAGATACAGAAAGGGGTAAGTAATCTCTGATCTCTGCATGTGTTACATTCCAAGCCATGTCAGTAGTTCTTTTGATACATTGCTTATTGTATTCCATACATACCAGAGTTTATTGAGTCACATTGATATTGCCCTATCATGTGGGAAGCATTTATTGATTTCTATTTATATCTCGATCATGGTTGTACACTTGTTCATGGATTCCTTTTTGTACACTTGTACCCAGGGCCGTGAGGGCCAAACAGTATATTCGAAGCAGTCTAGTAACCATAGTTCAAATAACTATCGTTATATCAGATTGCTAAGAACAGTTATGTTCCATATTTATACTCTTCGTGGAGGTAGCATGATCCTGATGTATTATTAGTGCCAGATTTGTGCTCAGTCACATCTTCATCTGATGCTAGTTATGACCTTCGGGTCTAGGTTCCAAAAAAGGAACACCAGCTATATTGTTATGCGAGATATAACGCACATCTACACGTGGTCATGAGAGGCATAGCGCACAACAAATTATAGAAATAGTTCACAGTGTACACAGAGCAGTATTCAAATAGCCTGCAGCGGATTTAAATACTAGCTCAAGGGGATTTCCGGGCCCCAGCTGAGTGCATCAACCAG
>CM018035.1:26714806-26717306 GCA_008638375.1 Nyssa sinensis
CTCTCCCCAGTCACCTTAAGTACGTGTTCCTTGGAGACGGAGGAACGTTACCAGTGATCATCTCCAGTAAGCTTAGTGCATAGCAAGAAGAAAAGCTTGTGCAGGTCCTTAAGGAGCATAAGACAAGTATTGGTTGAAGAAGGAAGCATTGAGTCGGGCCAACGACCATAAACAAAGGCGTTGCTTGGGAGACAACCCAAGGGGAGTTCGTTCTTTTACTTCTTATTTTCGCATTTATATTTTTGGCTATTGTTGCCTTTTCTTTGCATTTTACCTTACATTGGGGACAATGTAAGTTTTAAGTGTGTGGGAAGGGATTTAGGTTGTGTTTTAATTTTGCATGGTTTTTCAAAAATTTTTGAAAAAATAGTTTTGCTTTTTGTTTTTGTGGTTTTCAACGAATTTTTGGTTGTGTATGTCATGAGCAAGATTCAATTAAACTTGAAAAATTCATAACATGATTGAATAAGTAATCTTTCAACTTAAAATTAATTAGTCTAGTTATTTTCCTTGAGGATAATAATGACTAAATTTAGTAGACGAAAGCCGGTGAGATTTTGAGCCTTTAGACTAACACATCCATATCTGTCACGCCCCGAATTCCAGCGAACCCGAGGCGCGACTGAACGAACGGAAAGTAAATAAAATATAAAGTAAATAAAAGACAACCTAACGGATTCAACCCAAAGCTTACATTCATTTCCTTCAATGTACATCCATGTAAAGCACGATAAATAAAAATATTCAACATGTCATTCGGGCTTAAGCCCTTATACAATATCAATACATCTCGAAATATGCTCCCAAGGGCCGAGATCATCCTAAGTTCCTGTCTCCTCCACTCTGCAAGACTTCCTCAAGTCTCGAGTGCCGGGAACGTCATCTGTGGGGAGTTATCCCACGTATGGGTCAGCTCAACTGCTAGTATGATATAATGCTAATGCAAGGAACAAAAATAAGGGCGTGGCATGTGCAAGTGTACAATTATATCTACATGGCATTCAACTTCATGCATACGATGTATTAGCAATATTCTACATGTCATCCAACTCAGTAACATGATCTAAGGCATGGCATGTGCAAGTGTACAGTTATGTCTACATGTTATTTAATACCATCTATGCAATGTAATAACAATAGTCCACACGCCTTCCAAATCATCCATACCATGTAATAGTAATAATCCACATAACATCCAAGTTATCCATGCAATGTAGTGACAATGCCCATGAAACACCCACACAACTCAGTGCCACAACCATGCCAACTCTATGCCACAACCATGTCAACTCTATGCCATGTCCATGTCTCATTTTCGGAACACATCTGATGGAAGCTGAGTACCATGTCTCGTTTTCGGAACACATCCGATGGAAGTTGAGTACCATGTCTAGCACCACGTGCTCAACCCATACTATGCTTTTAATGCATCACACTATGCCAATATGCCTTAATTCCATCATGCAACAATACAATCTCAGATAAGCAATTTTTACCAACACATAGAACATGCCTTTAAACAATGTATTCCACTTAAAGCAATCACAACATTTGAATAACAAAACATCTTCCACTTGAATGTATGCAATACATGATCAACGGAAATACCTACTCAAGCCATGTGTTCACAATCTTAACAACTCCCCAAAAATATGAATCACGTACAACCCAACACATAGAATAAATCATATCTCCATGGAATAGCAAGAAACATATAAGCAACGTAAACAATCAACTCAAGACTTCCTTTTAAAACAACATTCCTTATGTGATTTTTCTAACATCAAACAAATAAACATATGATTCAATCAATCAACATGCAAATCATTCCTAAACTTAATTCTATTCCTTACTTAGCACAATACACCATACCTGATAGTCGGTCTCAACTCGGGGAGATGCACTCAGTGTGTAGTGGAACTAATAGTGAAATGCAGAAGATTAGATCACTTTCTCCTTGCCTTCCCGTGTCCCTAAAATCATAAATGTAACTCAGTTCATTTGTTACTTGAATTATGCTATTCATCAAATTTTATGTCCTTATTTTATAAGTTTCTATTTTTTTTCAAATTAAACTCTACTATTGGGTTCAGAACTTCGAAAAAAATAAGCTTAGGCTTTCGTGGAATTCAATTCGGACATCTGATTTAAAAAGGGCAAAACTGTCATTTTTTACTTTTTACGGGTTCTTATATCTCGAGACCTCTTTTCAAAAATTGGACTCTACCGTTGAGTTCAGAACATTCGAAATAATAAAAATTCACTATTCTTTTATTTTAATTGGGGTTCATTTGACGGTGTTTTGACTCAGGGGCATTTTGGTAATTTTCAAGGGTTCTACGGGTCTTTTATTTTTTTAGGACCTCGCCCCACATAACGGACCTCACCGTTGGTCTTAGGAGGTCCAAGATAGTAAGAAAACACATATGACTTGTCGTATTTGGGCTTCTGGCCATTTCGGAGCATTTAATTTAATTAAATAAATTTAATTCATTAAATT